>CM034351.1:5173296-5281482 GCA_019925275.1 Mytilus edulis | reverse complement strand
ATGTTGTGTCATGTGTGCTATTGTTTGTCTGTTTGTCTTTTTCATTTTTATCCATGGTGTTGTCAGTTTATTATCGATTTATGTGTTTAACTGTCCCTCTGGTATCTTTCATCCCTCGTCTTTAAGCTGGAGAACTGGCTAACCAAATGCTCACATTAATCTTTGCTGATAAAGTTTGCTAAATACCTTCCTTTACGCCCTAACAAATGGTTTTACATCATTATAAACATACTGATGAAGGAATTACCTTTTCCGAAATATTAATAAATACTTATATTACATATTTCCTTTTTAAAAATTGATTTTGTTATAAACACTTTTTATGCATATACAATGTATTTAATGTATACAGGTTTTGTTACTAGTAACGATCCTACTTCCTCGTAAGAAAGATCATTTACTTATATCTAGACGTTTTATCAACATAAAGAATGGCAATGGAGAATGCATCAAAGACAAAACAACCGAAGGACACAAATGGGTATATAAAACAGCGAAAAATCCTACACGTCGTGCGTCAGCTGGCCCACAAACAAAAATATGCACTAGATCAGTGATAACATATTATAGATCATGTATACAATGCATCTATTATTGTTAACCAAATAAAAAATGCAGTAAATAAACTCATCATAGATACCAGGATCAACATTTTATACAGTTGGGTGCAGACCAAGCATTACATAAAGTAAACGCAAGTTAACGCCGCGTGCACATATTTCGTTAGTTAACTTCAAATCTCCCGTTTACTAGTAAACGCACGTTTACTATAATTACGTTAACGTGGTCGAAATGGAAATTTCTAATGTCTACCCTAGTAAACGGGCGTTTACTATGTGTCCGTTTAGTCAGTAGTAAACGGGCGTTTACTTCAGAATTCTTCAAATTTATTTTTACGTGCACTTAATAGTAAACGGGCGTTTAGTACAGATTTTACAAGTGTATTTTTACGTGCACTTGAAAGTAAACGCACGTTTACTTTTCGCGTTAACTGATTGGGTAAATTTAGAAATAAACTTCAAGTTCATTTGCACATTTATTTTATAAAAGCGACCTTTAGTCTTTATATTTCACGTATATGTGTTTCAAACCAGAAGTGAACAATTCAAAAACTCTTTTAATTCGAATATTAAATTACACAAAATCACTTTCATAAAGTCCATTAACTTTACTGATTGGCAGATTTTCTATATTTTCCTTTCAAAAGTTACATGTGCAAATATCGATACGGAAAGAAAGGTTATCCGAGACATCGGGAGAATATTTTTATATGATGGGATATAAACATCATGGTTTACGTTGTTTCGTTCCCCGTTTATAATTGTCTCTTCGAATTCCTAACTATAACTCGGTGTATTTAATACATTAATTTTTAATCGAAATTCACCTTGTTTGCCTTGGATTAACATGATAAGATTCTGTTTTGACAAATGATAAAAAAAAAAACGTAAATTGAACAGTATATTGAAAGGGATATCAATAAAGTGTAATATAAGTATGTTCATTTGTACCATCTCGTCAATTAAAATGTTCAAATATTGCTATCTTTACATGGATATATAACTCATTTACTATGCAGCTATAAAAATTTACATAATAGAATGCTTATATGGTCAGTTTTGGTTGTTGCGGACAAATAATTTTATTATATGAGTCAGTCTGAGGTATGAAAACTACTGAATTTTGTTTACGATTCAATATTTTGAATAAAAAAAGGACATGCTGGCACTCTAAATTGATGCGAATAAAATTTTTTAGTCATAATATTCAAATATTGCTACCTATTTTCTTATACAATCAATCCTTACATGAAAATATAACTCATTTACTATGTGGCTATATAGTTTTACATAATAAAATGCTTTCATGGTCAGTTTTGGTTGTTGCGGACAAATAATTTTATTATATGAGTCAGTCTGAGGTATGAAAACTACTGAATTTTGTTTACGATTCAATATTTTAAATAAAAAAAGGACATGCTGGCACTCTAAATTGATGGGAACAAAATTTTTTATCATAATATTCAAATATTGACTTCCTATTTTTTATGTACAATCAATCCTTACTTGAAAATATAACTCATTTACTATGCAGCTATATAGATTTACATATAGAATGCTTATATGGTCAGTTTTGGTTGTTGCGGACAAATATTTTATTATATGAGTCAGTCTGAGGTATGAAAACTACTGAATTTTGTTTACGATTCAATATTTTGAATAAAAAAAGGACATGCTGGCACTCTAAATTGATGCGAACAAAATTTTTAATCATAATTTCAAATATTGCTACCTATTTTTTTATACAATCAATCCTTACATGAAAATATAACTCATTTACTATGTGGCTATATAGATTTACATAAGAAATGCTTATATGGTCAGTTTTGGTTGTTGCGGACAAATAATTTTATTATATGAGTCAGTCTGAGGTATGAAAACTACTGAATTTTGTTTACGATTCAATATTTTAAATAAAAAAAGGACATGCTGGCACTCTAAATTGATGGGAACAAAATTTTTTTAATCATAATATTCAAATATTACTTCCTTTTTTTATTATACAATCAATCCTTACTTGAAAATATAACTCATTTACTATGCAGCTATATAGATTTACATACTAGAATGCTTATATGGTCAGTTTTGGTTGTTGCGGACAAATATTTTATTATATGAGTCAGTCTGAGGTATGAAAACTACTGAATTTTGTTTACGATTCAATATTTTGAATAAAAAAGGACATGCTGGCACTCTAAATTGATGCGAACAAAATTTTTAATCATAATATTCAAATATTTGCTACCTATTTTCTTATACAATCAATCCTTACATGAAAATATAACTCATTTACTATGCGGCTATATAGATTTACATAACAAATGCTTATATGGTCAGTTTTGGTTGTTGCGGACAAATAATTTTATTATATGAGTCAGTCTGAGGTATGAAAACTACTGAATTTTGTTTACGATTCAATATTTTGAATAAAAAAGGACATGCTGGCACTCTAAATTGATGCGAACAAATTTTTTTAATCATAATATTCAAATATTCTACCTTTTTTATATACAATCAAATCCTTACATTGAAAATTAACTCATTTACTATGCAGGCTATATAATTTACATAATAAATGCTTATATGGTCAGTTTTGGTTGTTGCGGACAAATATTTTATTATATGAGTCAGTCTGAGGTATGAAAACTACTGAATTTTGTTTACGATTCAATATTTTGAATAAAAAAAAGGACATGCTGGCACTCTAAATTGATGCGAACAAAATTTTTTAGTCATAATATTCAAATATTGCTACCTATTTTTTATACAATCAATCCTTACATTTAAAAATAAACTCATTACTATGCGGCTATATAGATTTACATATAAAATGCTTATATGGTCAGTTTTGGTTGTTGCGGACAAATAATTTTATTATATGAGTCAGTCTGAGGTATGAAAACTACTGAATTTTGTTTACGATTCAATATTTTAAATAAAAAAAGGACATGCTGGCACTCTAAATTGATGCGAACAAAATTTTTTAAGTCATAATATTCAAATATTGCTACCTATTTTTATTATACAATCAATCCTTACATGAAAATATAACTCATTTACTATGGGCTATATAGATTTACATATAAATGCTTATATGGTCAGTTTTGGTTGTTGCGGACAAATAATTTTATTATATGAGTCAGTCTGAGGTATGAAAACTACTGAATTTGTTTACGATTCAATATTTTAAATAAAAAAAGGACATGCTGGCACTCTAAATTGATGCGAACAAAATTTTTTATCATAATATTCAAATATTGCTACCTATTTTTTTATACAATCAATCCTTACATGAAAATATAACTCATTTACTATGCGGCTATATAGATTTACATACTAAATGCTTATATGGTCAGTTTTGGTTGTTGCGGACAAAATAATTTTATTATATGAGTCAGTCTGAGGTATGAAAACTACTGAATTTTGTTTACGATTCAATATTTTGAATAAAAAAAGGACATGCTGGCACTCTAAATTGATGCGAACAAAATTTTTTAGTCATAATATTCAAATATTGCTACCTATTTTTTATACAATCAATCCTTACATGAAAATATAACTCATTTACTATGCGGCTATATAGATTTACATATAGAATGCTTATATTGGTCAGTTTTGGTTGTTGCGGACAAATAATTTTATTATATGAGTCAGTCTGAGGTATGAAAACTACTGAATTTTGTTTACGATTCAATATTTTGAATAAAAAAAGGACATGCTGGCACTCTAAATTGATGCGAACAAAATTTTTTTAGTCATAATATTCAAATATTGCTACCTATTTTCTTATACAATAAATCCTTACATGAAAATATAACTCATTTACTATGCGGCTATATAGATTTACATAATTAAATGCTTATATGGTCAGTTTTGGTTGTTGCGGACAAATAATTTTATTATATGAGTCAGTCTGAGGTATGAAAACTACTGAATTTTGTTTACGATTCAATATTTTAAATAAAAAAAGGACATAGTGGCACTCTAAATTGATGCTTACAAAATTTTTTAGTCATAATTTTCAAATATTGCTACCTATTTTATTATACAATCAATCCTTACATGAAAATATAACTCATTTACTATGCGGCTATATAGATTTACATACTAGAATGCTTATATGGTCAGTTTTGGTTGTTGCAGACAAACAATTTTATTATATGAGTCAGTCTGAGGTATGAAAACTACTGAATTTGGTTTACGATTCAATATTTTAAATAAAAAAAGGACATAGTGGCACTCTAAATTGATGCGAACAAATTTTTGTAGTCATAATATTCAAATATTGCTACCTATTTTTTTATTCAATCAATCCTTACATGAAAATATAACTAATTTACTATGCAGCTATATAGATTTACATATTAAAATGCTTATATGGTCAGTTTTTGTTGTTGCGGACAAATTATTTTATTACATGAGTAAGTCTGCGGTATGAAAACTACTGATTTTTTTTTACGATTCAATATTTTGAATAAAAAAGTACATGCTGGCAATCTAAATTGATGCGAACAAATTTTTTTTGTCATAATATTCAAATATTGCTACCTAATAATAATTATTTATTACGAGTTAGTCTGATGTATGAAAACTACTGAATTTTGTTTACTATTCAATATTTTAAATAAAAAGAGGTCATCGCCGTCAGTCTGGTACAAAAATTGCTGTCAATTGTTTTATATGGTCAATTATGGCATAAAAATATAACTGAATTACTTCTATATAGAATAAGATAACTTGTTAAGAGGTAAATATTGTCAGTTGTGGTGAATGATATCAAAAAGTTTTGTTTTACGAGTCAGTCTGTCTAAGATGAGAAAACTGTTTGATTTTGGTGAGGATTAAATTACATGTATTTGAATAAACATACTTAAGGAGGCTCGAGGGTATAAAAATTTCAGAAAAAATCAAACATTTGTTTTTTATTACAAATTTTATTTATTTCCTTTTGTAGTTGTTACTTTATCATATGGTACAAAACAATCAAGTCGTGGTGGCCCCAGATGACTTTCAAAATGTATACATCATTGAAAAAGTTCCAAATTATCTCCCTTTGGTGGAAAAATGCCATTTTTTGGCTCTAAAATTGAAATATCTTTTTCAACTCATCGGTGTCGGTGACCTATCTTTTTTAATATAATTTCCATATAAGCTGTTCTTAAACTAAATTATTGTAAAATTTTAGCGATTTCTGTAATAAATTTCTTTTTTTTATTTCGATATTACCTTTATTTCTCCTATTACTTCAACAGAAAAAAAAACACCTTTACAAAAATGTATGCTTCTTTCGAAGGCAGATTGTGAGCGCAAATGAACGGTGACCCCACTTTTTTATTTTATTTTTCTATTAACTATAAGATAAAGTTCATTTATAGAAAAATATAGAGAAATCCTATATAAATGATTTAGACCCGCATGACCCCTTAATAAACTATTATTTGCGAAGAACAAGAAATTTACTATAATTATTGTTCAATTAAATACAAATGTGTGACATTTTTAAATAACTGTAATCGTCAATATGTCAAGCAGAAATGACCAGTTGGTCAATTAATTTTGATGTTCCTTATCATTTCATATTTTAGGTCAGTGTATCCAAGTTACGATGACAATCCGCGTTAACGGGCGTTTACTACAAACAGTAAACGCGCGTTTACTTATTACAAAAATAGAAGACGCGCCTTTTTCCACGTTAACGCGGAGGTAAACGGAAAAGTAAACGCCCGTTTACTCTTTACAAAATTAGAAGACTCGCCGTTTTTGCGTTAACGCGGATGTAAACGCGAAAGTAAACGCCCGTTTACTTTTAATGTCTACTGCAATTTCGGAGTTAACGCACAGTTAACGCGGCGTTTACATGAAGTGCACGCGAGTAAACGCCGCGTTAACTTTTTCGGCCCGTCTACATGTAATGCTTGGTCTGCACCCAACTGTATTTACGCCACACGCGCGTTTCGTCTAAAAAAGACTCATCAATAAATACAGCTAAGGTAAGCTATTCCTGAGGTAGAAAAAGCCTTTAAGTTAGTTTTTCAAAAATTCAAAGTTTTGTTAACAGTTAATTTATAGTTATGAACATATCAATGATAACTCAACACAGAATTGTTATTCAGATGTTCTTGAACTGAAATGAAGTGTAATATATTTGCTTTTAAATACAACAATTATCATTTCGTTATAGTGCAATCAGTTTTTTGGAACAACAACTCTCTATAAACATGATATATTCAGATAACTTAGCAGATTATACATAAATTGTAGCTTTCATAAATTGTTATATCTACTAAAAAAAAAAATTTAAATGTACTTTTTTATGCAAGTTTTAAGATTGTTGTTTAAAGACTTGGTTTAAAAAGCAATGAAATAATCATTTAAAGCAAAATAAATTGCATTACTACTTTACCTTGTTTCCGAATGGCAAAACTAATCCAGAAATCGCAAATTGTAACGATTTATATACCAAGAGCTAAAAAAATAGCTGTGGTCCTTGTCCATTTAGTTGACCAAAATTGACCGACCATATTCTTGGAAAAAAGATTTGTTTCGTAACTTCAACATGTTCGAGTAAATTCGTGTCACTACCCAAAACATTGTTATGCAAATACAAACAATAATATTACATGATCCGGACACACAAGTGACGGGGACAAGCTTTATGATTTATGACAATTGTAGCATAATACAAACTTTGGAATTTTTTACTGTTTATTATCTAGAAACCGGAACATTTTTTATGTAAAATCTGTTCTTGGAGAGTTCAAGGACTTAACCACAAGATACAAATAGACTGGTACAAGTAGCTATTACATGTATTGTGAAAATATAGGGGATTTTTATTACAGGTGTGCATAGTATATATGTAACTATGTAACTCTGTGAAATTAATCATCACTTATTGCGGATGTAAAGAGATTTACGTATTAACAAAAAATTTTGTGAGTGCAAAATAGTACTCCTGATTATAACCCTTAGATAACGGATCAGGTTTTTTTCACTTTGAATTTTGATTATTTTCTATCATGAAGATAAACGAGTTATGTTTAAATATTTAATAAAACTTATCAAACATAATCAAATTGGGAAATGGTTATTTAAACAACATGGATAATTGTTATATGGTACTTTGACATATGATGGTTTACTTCTGCAATGGAGAGTTGTCTCATTGGCACTCAAACCACATCTTCTTATATAATATATAGATCGGTGTAAAAAAAGATGATGCAATTTGACTTATTGTTAAAGAAAATTTTAAAATAAGTATTTAGTATGACGATAGATTTTCACTTCTGTTCTCGTACTATGAACAGCAAATATAATGTATTTTTAAAAATATATTCCCGTACCCCGTGTTCTCCTAACAACAAAATCATTTTTGTTTTTACCTGTGTAGATTATTTTATTTAATGGTATTTTATCCAAGGTTATAGTTGAGTATGGAAATGGGTTTGTGTCAAAGAGAAAACAGCCAACCAACGTTCTGTTCTTGGAGAGTTCAAGGACTTAACCACAAGATACAAATAGACTGGTACAAGTAGCTATTACATGTATTGGGAAAATATAGGGGATTTTTATTACAGGTGTGCATAGTATATATGTAACTATGTAACTCTGTGAAATTAATCATCACTGATTGCGGATGTAAAGAGATTTACGTATTAACAAAAAATTTTGTGAGTTATGTTTAAATATTTAATAGAACTTATCAAACATAATCAAATTGGGAAATGGTTATTTAAACAACATGGATAATTGTTATATGGTACTTTGACTTATGATGGTTTACTAAATATATTCCCGTACCCCGTGTTCTCCTAACAACAAAATCATTTTTGTTTTTACCTGTGTAGATTATTTTATTTAATGGTATTTTATCCAAGGTTATAGTTGAGTATGGAAATGGGTTTGTGTCAAAGAGAAAACAGCCAACCAACGGGTCTTCAAACTGTGAGAAAATCCCTCACCCGGAGGCGGGACATACTAAACTTCAAAACATATATTTGAACTTAAATTTAAAAATATAAAAGACTAACATACGCTAGAGGTTCCTGGCTTGTTACAAGCGCAAAAAACTTGAGGGATTAAAAAATCAATGACTTTTTTTATATTGTTTTACATGTAACTCCCTTTTCATTAATTTTATATTTGCATTCTGTCATATATAAAATTAATCTTTCAGTGTCGTTTTTTTTCTGATAGTCTTTTTTTTATTGAGTTAAGCCATCGCCATTGATATGTTATAGTGTGTCGTTCTATGTTGTGATGTTACATTATAATTTTTGTTTAGGTAAAGCTAAGCGCCTTTTAAACGTATAAATCCACTGCATTGATTTTCACCAGTCCTAAGTCAGGAACCTGTTGTTTAGTGATTCTTGTTTCTGTTTTTATCTATATTGATAAGACTTTGGTTTTCCTGTTTGAATGGTTTTACAATAGTCATTGTTGGGGCCCTTTAAAGATTGATCACTGTACCCCTATTTTGACATTTTTACCTTTAATGTCTGTTTGTTTTGTTCACCCATCGTTGTCAATATAATGTAATTTGATGCGAGTGTCACTGATGTTATAGGTTAAGCTATCTGTAAAACCTGGTTTAATCCACAGTTTTCTACATTAGTACCAGAAATATGACAGTTGTTATCCATTCGTGAGGCCCCTCATGGGGGGTCCTAGTAATCACATAATCACCATTTTTTTGCCAATATAATCACATAATCATTAAATATTTGCTTATCTTTAGTAATCAAATAATCATAAACTAAAAAAACAGTCCTAAGGTAATCAAATAATCATGAAATATTTGGCTTAATAATCAAATAATCATTAAAAAAACGGCCAAGTAATCACATAATCAAAAACCCCATGAGGGCCCTCATTCGTTTGATGTGATTGAGCTTTTGATTTTGCCATTTGATTAGTGAGTTCCCGTTTTGAATTATCCTCGGAGTTCAGTTTTTTTGTGATTTTACTTTTTTCTGTTTAATGTGAGCCTAGGCTCAGTGTAACTGCCATACTATGACCAATAATGGTTTACTTTTAAAAATTGTGACTTAGATGGAGAGTTGTATCATTGGTACTCATACCGTATCTTCTTATGTCTTATAAACCTTACTATATACATAACTCCAGAAGATCCCCAGCCGCTTAAATCCGCTTCTGATTTTTAAGCGACAATACCGCCAAATGCATGAAAAATTGCAGGAAATCGTTAAGTTACATTATCATAAATATTTTCAATTGAATTTGCCTATAAATATTCTAACAGGATATAAACGGCGTATATACAAGAAATGTATTCAATTGTTGTTTAAAGATGATAAATATCTTGTTTTCTTATCACGTAATTAAAGTTAAGTTGTATATAAGCAAGTTCATGTGTTTGACGTATGATAAATACATTGTTAAACCTTAAATATCTTCAAGGTTTATGCACCTGCTTGCTACCTGTTGCAGCTAAACAATTAAATATATGTATACATTCTAAGAAACAATATTAAGCAATAAAATGAAAATAACGGAAAAAAATTCAAGTGAAAGAAGTAAATTTAATTTTATGTGTTATGTATGAATGTTTTGAAAATAAACTCCTCATAGAAACCAGGATTGAAATTTTGTATTTACGGCAGACGAACGTTCCGTCTACAAAAGACTTATCAGTGACGTTCTAAGCTACAAAATGAAAAGGTAAAATAAAGTACGAAGTTGAAGTGCATTGAGGACCAAAAGTTCCTAAAAGTTTGGTTACAGAAAATGTATTTATTATTTACATAGACTTATCAGTGACGTTACAGAAAATGTATTTATTATTTACATAGACTTATCAGTGACGTTCTAAGCTACAAAATGAAAAGGTAAAATAAAGTACGAAGTTGAAGTGCATTGAGGACCAAAAGTTCCTAAAAGTTTGGTTACAGAAAATGTATTTATTATTTACATAGACTTATCAGTGACGTTACAGAAAATGTATTTATTATTTACATAGACTTATCAGTGACGTTCTAAGCTACAAAATGAAAAGGTAAAATAAAGTACGAAGTTGAAGTGCATTGAGGACCAAAAGTTTGGCCAAATACAATATGTTGTAAAAAATAATTTTGTATGGGAAGCGATTTTCCTTCCCCCGCGGCCATTTTTTTTAAAGATTTTTAGCCAGAACTTGGTTTTAATTTCATCAAGATATTTTTCCCCTTCATAACAAACGCCATTGTGTATTCGATTGTGCTATCGTCAACCCGTGGCACGAACGGTTTATAATTAAGATTTATTTCCCGGAAATTACACTGGCAAAAGGAAGCTAACTATATTCATAAAGCATATTTAGGGACCAGCTGAAGGACGCCTTGGGTTGCGGGAGTTTCTTGCTACATTGGAGACCCATTGGTGGCCTTCGGCTGTTGTCTGCTCTATGGTTGGGTTAATATCAATGCGATGTTTGTCTTATATCATAGCGATATTTTTTTAATATCAAAAATTTATGAATGCGATACTTTTCTAATATAACTGCTATAGTTTTCTAATATAAAATTAATACGACGACACGTCACAATGCATGTCAAAAGAACCGCAAACATAATTCACAAACTTAGTTCATGACCAGCTTAATGTTTAAGGATCAATATCACTAAAATTTCGTATCTGTAACAAAATGTACGCTTACATGAACTTATCATTTGGAAAATGTTGCTTGATCTGTAACTCATCATGGTTAACTCACATAAAAAAAATCAGCCCAATATCTGAAGGCGCTTAAAAAAACTTCGTATAATGGTTTGTAACGGAATGACGAAATTCCGAAATTACGGAATTTCAGAATGACGGAATTTCGGTATTATGGAATTTCGGATTTTCGGAATTACGGAATTTCGAACAAGGGTATAGCTATATGGCACCTACAACTTCGTTGCGGGCCATACATATCATTACTAAAAAGAAAAAAAACTCCGTATAATGGTTTGCAACGGAATGACGGAATTCCGAAATTACGGAATTTCAGAATGACGGAATTTCGGATTTTCGGAATTACGGAATTTCGAACAAGGGTAAAGCTATATGGCACATACAACATCGTTGCGGGCCGTATATACATATCATTACTTAAAAGAAAAAGAAAAACATTCATTCCAAAAATCCAACCCAATACAGCTCCAAATAACAATGAATATTCAAATGGTAAAATAAATATTCCCAAAAAATTAAATGTACAAATACTGATGTCCCGAACTTTGAAGATACCAACTGAGTAGCCGCAGACTATAAATTGAACAACTTCAGATACAACGAAAGTCAAAAATTTTGTCAAACACGTTACAGAAAATGTATTTATTATTTACATAGAAAAAAATATTGAGAAGGCAAACAGTTCTTTTTTTATATCAAAGACTTTCCCCGTTGGTAAATCGATATCACTATGAACATAATCAGCTCGCCGTCTGGACGCTCTTTTACATCGCGATGACCGTGAGGGCATTCCGATGTATTGTTACCACAGATATTTGACTTGCGTTTTTGACTAGTAATAGATCGTATAAATACGCGAAAATTTCTTAGTGCAAAATAACAATCCGTATCGCTTGTTATAAATTCATTTCTTCAATGAATACTAAAAAAAAAAATTAAGAAAATAAATGAATAAGATGTAAATGTCTGTTGACGTTAGAAATGTGTATATATTTTTTCTATATTTATACATTTAGATCGTTCAGTGCTGTTTATTTGGTATTTTTATTGACGTTATCGTTCTTGTACCATCATAACTGTCGTTACCTTTAAAGCTTTAGAAGTGTGCTAGTTCATATTGCACTTAACAAAAGATTCAGCACCCAAATGACGTTTTGAAGGACTGGAAAGCAGTTATTTATAAGGAGAAATTTTAAAGATCTATAGATATAAGAAGATGGTGCATGAGTTCGAATGAGAGAACTTTCCACCAAAATAATAATTTGTTTTAAGTAAACCATTATACACGGAGCCTTGACTCACAGCGAACACCACGCTATATGGGAACCGAAAAAAATACTAGTGTTAAACCATTCAAATAGGAAAACCAACAGTCTAATTTGTATGAAAAAGGAGATTCAAAAATGCACAGGCCAAATTTTGTCGAATCAATCTAAACGAGGACAGTATGATTCATTATTGTAATCAATAAAGAAAGTCATCCATGCGTGCGTTGGGAGCATATCTGCTATATATTATTTCGGTGCGTTCATTATAAAATTTGCTAAATGTTATATATATGTGAACAATGATTTCGATACTTAGCTATTTGATTACGATATTGTTTATTAAACCCCATCGGTACTGGCATTTTCAAATTTTGAAAATGGTGGATTGAACCTGGTTTTATTGCGCTAAACATGTCAAGTGTATGACAGTATCATCAAATTATGTCATATTTACAACGATGCATGAACAAAACAGATAAAATAGGTAAAATTGTCAAAATATGGATACAGCATTCAAATTTAATACTAATATGTACTAATATTGATATAATAAAAACACCGCTATGATATTTTTAAAGTGTCGCATTGATATTAGAAAAAATAGCATTTGTATATTTATAATTGATATTAGACAATATCGCTATGTGATATAAGAAAAGTTTTTATCGATAAGCTTCTTCCATAGACTGAATTGACCTCATTGAAAATGTATAAACGATAAACACAAAACCTCTCGCACAATTCAATTGATTTCACCTGTACATTAAACAAGAGTGCTCACGCTGAAACGTCTTGCCATCATATTTGATCATTGAGTTAATGTTGATAGTCCTAAATATAAAGCTTTTCTACAACGATCACATCACCTTACCATGATCCATTCAAACGAGATCAAGGTCAGATAAACCAAACTGGAAATACATGTAACCTTACAATCATTCTCTAACAAACTATGATTTAATGGGCTTTGATCATTGTTGGAGGCCGTACGGTGACCTATAGATGTTTTTGCCTGTGTCATTTTGGTCTCTTGTGGACAGTTGTCTCATTGGCTATGATACCACGTCGTCTTTTTTATATTAAACTATGCTTGACCTATTGTTTATATAGTATCTAAGAAACAAACTTAACCAGGAAAATTTAACATTGATCAATGAACCTGGAAAATTAGTTTAAAGTCCGATAAACCCTGCCAGATAGACATGTCAACCTTACAATCATTACATGCTTTACATATAGCTGACTTATTGTATTAAGTAATTTAGAAACCGACTTAACAAGGAAACCACAGATTGACCAATGAACCATGAAATGAAGTTATGATCAGATGATAATTAACAGACAGACATATTGGACATTTTTTCCTATTATGTCTGTTTGTTTTGTTCAAGCATCGTTGTCAATTCAATGTAACTTGATGCGAATGTCATACAAGTGAGATGTTTGGCTAGTTTTAAAAGCATGTTCAATCCATCAATTCTAACTAGGAAAATGTCTGGTCCAAGTCAGGAATATGACACTTGTTATCCATTCGTTTGATGTGTTTGAGCTTTTGATTTTGCCATTTTGTTAGGGACTTTCCGTTCTGAATTTTCATTATTTTTGTGTTTTTATTTTTTATACACATAACAATCATTTCATGAACCAAATTATGAATAAATATCTAGTTGCCCTATTGCTTATAGTATTAAAAAAACAGACCCCCAAAAAAACCCACATTGAGCAATAATCCGAAAAAAATGAGGTCAAGGTCAAATGAAAAATAGACATTTACACTGTAAAACATTTTCATACACCAAATACAATTGACTTAATGCATTTCATATCAGGAAAACAAATTACCAAAACACAAACTTTTCCTGAACCACTGAACCATGAAAATGAGGTCAAGGTCATATGACACCTGTCACTTGCACATTTACGCCTGACAATAAATCCATACACCAAATATAGTAAACACATTGCTTGTAGTAACTGAGATATGGACTTGGCCTCAGAAGCTGAACGTTGTTTGCCGATCCATGAATTGATGTTGAGGTCAAGTAAAAACTGTATGATGGGCATGTTGACCTTTCAAGTTATGCACATAATAAACTGTTATCACAGAGATATGTATCGCCTGTTTGCAATTTTGATTATGCAAATGTTGAAATCAAAATAGCAATACTTTTACATCTTACACAAGTTATGCAAATATTCAAAGTCAATAAACCATGACTGAGTTATACGGCTAAACAATCTCCATGTAAATGAGATGTGCCAATGCTAATACAACTGCATACCAGATACCATTGACTTATTATTAGTCGTTCCCAAACCTAAATACAAGTGTAAACTTGTAAACTATGTAAAAGTATCAAAGTCAATGAACCATGATGAGGGGATGGACTATATAATCTCCATGGAAACAATACTTGCAAATGCCAATCAATTTGCATACCAAATATCATTGACTTGACTTTAGCAGTTCATCTTAAACTGATCTAAACACAAACCAATACATATATACTAAGATAAGTTTCAAAGTCATTAGACTTTAACTGAGGGGCGAGGCCAAAAATTCTCCATGGAAATGAGGTGTTCCAATGCTTATACAACTGAATACCAATTAACATTGGCCTACCACTAATGGTTCCCCTTGAACTGACTGTATCACAAACTAATACTTGATAACTTAGAAAAAATTTCAAAGTCAAAAGACATTGACTAAGAGTGAGGAGCCAAATTATCTCCATGGAAATGAGATATGCCAATGCTGATACAACTGCATACCAAATATCATTGACCTACCACAAATGGTTCCCCTTAAACTGACCTAATCACAAACTAAAACATAACTTAGAAAACAAATCAAAGTCAATTGACCATGACTAAGGGGGCGGAGCCAAATTATCTCCATGGAAATAAGATATGCCAATTCTTATACAACTGCATACTAAATATCATTGACCTACCACTTGTGGTACACCATAAACTAGACCTAATCACAAACTAATACATTTTTGACGCCGCCATCGCCAGAAACAGCATACCTTTGTATCATTTTTTGACTCCGTCAAGGCGAGACAATAAAAAAAATAAAACGTTATCCTATTACTCGTTATAAAGAAAAAAAATAATAATACTTAAAATCTTAACTTTTTTCAGGTACTCACTGAACCATGAAAATGAATAACAATGAACATCTGACAGACTGATTCTTCATAACATGCAGCATCCATAAACAAAGAATGAAGGACCCAAGGCTTCTACCTTCCAAAATATTAAGCTTTTAAGATGTTTGTTATCTTCGCCACTGCAGCCGAAACACTATCCCTATGTCGAGATTCCTGTGACAGATGTTGCAGGCTCGACAAATAACGTGCGCATTTCAACTCAAATATAAGACATTTGGTCCAGACTGAGCAAGTCTCTAGGTATAAACTTTGGTACATTGTTGTAATATAAATTAAACCAGTTGCTTCGCAGGGCGCAGCATTATACGACCGTAGATGTAGAACCCTGAACAGATGGGACAAGTATGGACACAACTTTTAAGTTTGATACAGCTATAAATGTGGATTGTGATTAAATAGTTGACACAACATAGGTTTATGTCACATTATGAATTTGGTTTAAGAAATAAAAATTAGAATTTAAAATGTTTCCAATATAAATTTACAATATACATAATTTAAAAGCGTTTATGTGAGCTATTCAAATGAATTTAAATTACCTACCTTACACTGCTTTCAAATAATGTATAGTACTTAAGTAATTGCCAATAAACAATGAAACCTTCCCCACAAATGAAAATTAGAATTTAAAATGTTTCCAATATAAATTTACAATATACATAATTTAAAAGCGTTTAGGTGAGCTATTCAAATGAATTTAAATTACCTACCTTACACTGCTTTCAAATAATGTATAGTACTTAAGTAATTGCCAATAAACAATGAAACCTTCCCCACCCTCCTTTCCCTTAATCCAAAACTGATCTCAATTCAAATTTCTAATGAAGTTTGCAACAATAACTCATTTAAATACATCATACAATATTAAAATGTAATAAAAAGTGCTTGTTATCACTGAATGGTAAAGATTTTTTCAATTTATCAGTTGGTAGTAAAAATGAAAATACATTGTATATTGTATAAAACAATGATTAAAATTGATTCAACTACTATTCTATACAAAGAAAGATAACTCCAATTGAAAATTAATTCCTATTGCACAATATTGTGCAATTATATATTTCTTGCTTTTGTGCAATACTGTGCAATTGAAAATTTCTTGCTATTGCACAATACTTAATATGATAATTTTGAATCCTGATTTGGACCAACTTGAAAACTGGGCCCATAATCAACAAGAGTCCACACACTGAAATGTCTCGCCTTCTTTACTAATAATCATTGATATTATGTTGATAGACCTAAATATCAACTGTCAAATAAACTCAACATTAACAAAGAAAACGAAACATTGATCAATGGACCGTGAAAATGAGGTCAAGGTCAAATAAAACCTGCCTAACAGACATATAGATCATAAAATATTTCCAAACACCAAATATAGTTGACCTAATGCATAAAGTATTAGAAAAATAGACCAAAACTCAAAAACTTAACTTTGACCACTGAACCATGAAAATGAGGTCAAGGTCAGATGACACCTGTCAGCTAGACATGTACACCTTACAATTATTCCATACACCAAATATAGTAGACCAATTGCATATAGTATTAGAAAAACAGACCAAAACACAAAAACTTAACTTTGACCACTGAACCATGAAAATGAGGTCAAGGTCAGATGACACCTGTCAGCTAGACATGTACACCTTACAATCATTCCATACACCAAATATAGTAGACCTATTGCATATAGTATTAGAAAAACAGACCAAAACACAAAAAACTTAACTATAACCACTGAACCACGAAAATGAGGTCAAGGTCAGATGACACCTGTCAGCTAGACATGTACACCTTACAATCATTCCATAGACCAAATATAGTAGACCTATTGCATATAGTATTACAAAAACAGACCAAAACACAAAATCTTAACTATAACCACTGAACCATGAAAATGAGGTCAAGGTCAGATGACACCTGTCAGTTGGGCATGTACACCTTACAGTCCTTCCATACACCGAATATACTAGACCTATTGCTTATAGTATCTGAGATATGGACTTGACCACCAAAACTTAACCTTGTTCACTGATCCATGAATTGATGTCGAGGTCAAGTGAAAACTGTCTGACGGGCATGAGGACCTTGCAAGGTACGCACATACCAAATATAGTTATCCAATTACTTATAATAAGAGAGAATTTAACATTACAAAAAATCTTAACTTTTTTTTCAAGTAGTCACTGAACCATGAAAATGAGGTCAAGGACATTGGACATGTGACTGACGTAAAGTTCGTAACATGAGGCATCTATATACAAAGTATGAAGCATCCAGGTCTTCTACCTTCTAAAATATAAAGCTTTTAAGAAGTTAGCTAACACCGCGCCGCCGCCGCGATCACTATCCCTATGTCGAGCTTTCTGCAACAAAAGTTGCAGGCTCGACAAAAATCAAAGTACATGTTAAGATAAAGCATATCAAAGAAGCCCAAGAATTTAATTTTTGTTAAAATCAAACTTAGTTTAATTTTGGACCCTTTGGACTTTCATGTAGACCAATTTGAAAACTGGACCAAAAATTAAGAATCTACATACACAGTTAGATTTGGCATATCAAAGAACCCCATTTATTCAATTTTTGATGAAATCAAACAAAGTTTAATTTTGGACCCCGATTTAGACCAACTTGAAAACTGGGCCAATAATTAAAAATCTAAGTACATTTTTACATTCAGCATATCAAAGAACCCCAAGGATTCAATTTTTGTCAAAATCAAACAAAGTTTAAGTTTGGACCCTTTGGACCTTAATGTAAACCAATTTGAAAACGGGACCAAAAATTAAGAATCTTCATACAGTTAGATTTGGCATATCAAAGAACCCCAATTATTCAATTTTTGATGAAATCAAACAAAGTTTAATTTTGGACCTTTTGGGCCCCAAATTCCTAAACTGTTGGGACCAAAACTCCCAAAATCAATACCAACCTTCCTTTTATGGTCATAAACCTTGTGTTTAAGTTTCATATATTTCTATTAACTTATACTAAAGTTATAATGTGAAAACCAAGAAAAATGCTTATTTGGGCCCCTTTTTGGCCCCAAATTCCTAAACTGTTGGGATCTCAACTCCCCAAATCAATACCAACCTTCCTTTTGTGGCGATAAACCTTGTGTTTAAATTTCATAGATTTCTATTAAATAGAAACTAAAGTTATTGTGCAAAAACCAAGAATAATGCTTATTTGGGCCCTTTTTTGGCCCCTAATTCCTAAACTGTTAGAACCAAAAACTTCCAAAATCAATCCCAACCTTCCTTTTGTGGTCATAAACCTTGTGTCAAAATTTCATAGATTTCTATCTACTTAAACTTAAGTTATTGTGCAAAAACCAAGAAAATGCTTATTTGGGCCCTTTTTGGCCCCTAATTCCTAAAATGTTGGGATAAAAACTCCCAAAATCAATCCCAACCTTCCTTTTGTGGTCATAAACCTGGTGTTAAAATTTCATAGATTTCTATTCACTTTTACTAAAGTTAGAGTGCGAAAACTAAAAGTATTCGGACGACATCAACGACAACGACGCCAACGTGATAGCAATATACGACGACGAAAAATTAAAATTTTTGCGGTGGTATAAAAACCAAACATTTGTTCGCATTCTTTAATAAAATCTTATATTGTAAGTCATCTTAGTAGTTCACATCGACACACCAAATATTATTGACCTATAATTGCATATAGTATTAAATAAAATACCATAACTCCTAACTTAAACGGATGAATCAAGAAAATGAGTTCAAGATCAGATGAAACCTGCCAGACTGACATGTACTCATTACAGTCATTCCAAACACCACATATATAGTTATCCTTCTGTTTATAGTATTTGAGAAACAGACCTAATAATGTAACTTTAACCTTGATCACTAATCCATAAAATGAGGTCTAGGTCAGGTAAATACTGCCCAACAGACATGTAGACATTGCAAGAAACCAATATACCAAATGAAGTTATCATGTTTCTCGTAATAAGTGAAAAAAGTAAACATTACAAAAAACTAAGGTTTTTTTTTCAAGCAATCGCCGAACCTTGATAAGGAGGTCAAGGACATTGTACGTATGACAGACAGAAATTTCGTAACATAAGGTTTCTGCAAACAAGATATGAAGCATCTATGTCTCCTAAGTTCTATATAAAGCTTTAAAGGATTGTAATACTTATGTATGGCAGAATGAGGTTTTCTTTGCAGGCGAGACAAAAACTGATTTTTTTTTAAATTGACATTTAGGGCAACAACTTTAAATCATTTGAAAATGGGGAATCAGACATTCCTGAAACAAATCAAACTAGTATTTGACCTGCTTATAATGTTTACCTCACTAATTTTGCTCTTACATGTCTTACTGTTTTTGTTTCAATATAAAAGCATAACAACTGCATTTTATCCCAATGTTATATTTTTATCAACAGAAGATATGCTTATTTGAACTAGACTCTAGGACTATTTAAGTAAAGTTATATTTGGCCAGGTAGTTTCAGAGAAGATTTAAAACAAAAGTTAATGACAGACTAGGTGACCAAAATGAAGTGATGGCAAAAGCGCATGTTGTCTTTTAGTGCAGGTGAACTAATAAATGAATTTTCCCAACAATTAAGTACCAGGAGTTTGGGTACCTGAGATTACCTTATGGTTTTAGAAGTATTCGTTTTACTCAGTCTTTAGTTTTCTTTGTTGTGTTTTGTGTACTGTTTGTCTTTTTGATTGTTTATTTTTTTGCCATGGCGTTGTCACTTTGTTTTCAACTGATGAGTTTGAATGTTCCTTTAGTATCTTTGTCCCCTCTTGTCCCTCTTGTGAAATATTTTTACAGCTGCAATTAAGCAATTTTGCCAGAACAATAAAGAAACAGCAACAGAAAAATCAACATCTATATTAAAATCATTAACTATAAATATCAACAATTTTTGGTAACCAAGCATGAAAATCTATATAGAATGTCATGTTACCCTTAATGGGTTTGATTCCCAGTATGGGATATTTTAAATGATTTTTGCTCTCTAATAATTCCATGACTATCTTATTTTTATGAGATCCTGTCACTAATACTGATATGTGCTGTGCATTGTTAATCAAATTATATGTCATTGTCAATCGCTTTGATTTCAAATTTTGTGTTTTCGTAAAAGTGACAAATTTATGTTTTTCTTTCAGCAAATCTGAATTAGGCATTAAAGATGCTGTATGGCCATCAGTGCCCATTCCTAGTAAAACATAATTAAGTTTAAACTTTGAAAAGTAATTTAGACTGTCTTCATAGGCTTGATCCCTTAGATCAGCCTCGTTACAAATTTGACCTAGATTGTCTACCAGCATGGGGTGTATATTAAGGTATGGTATGTCAACATGTTTAATGAGTTCGGAGTGCAGGAGGTTAAAATTTGAATCGTCATCATCTAATGAAACACATCTCTCATCTACCAACCATAGATGAATATATTGCCATGGCAACTGCATTTGTGATAGAATTTTGAATAATTTTCCTGGTGTCTTCCCTCCCGAAACAGCAAGATGAAAACTTTGTTTACTTTGAATTGTCTGCCAAACTAATGCATGAACATGATTGGCTAAGGTCTGAAGTAGGTCAGACTCTTCTATAACAATAAGAGGGTGACCTAAATAGGTAGCTGGAATGCTGTTGTATTTCATTTGCTTCAAGTCTGCGTCAAGGTCTTCAACTACAACAGAAGGTCTAATAAACTGAAGCTTGTCAGATGCAATAAAAAAGTTTAATGACTGGTCTCCACCTTCTAAGTACTTTCTTGGTTCAACTAATGCTGTTTCTTCTATAGCCTGGGACCAGATATGCCAAAGTTTGGATAATCTTCCAGTACTCACAAAGCCTGTTTTAATACCGAGATATAAATCATCAATTACAGCTGTGTATGCATCTCGGTCTTCGATCGGAATATAGAAATGAAAATCATTAATACTCTGTCCGTACAAACCAGTATGACCGGTCGAAATAGCCAGTTCTTTTAACGCAGCAGGCAGGTACGGCTTAAACAAACTCTTTGAAATCAAAATGCCTGGAGATGGCAATTCGTTAGGATTAATTTGAAAAATAATTTGCCTTATATTGTCGTAGTTAGAACCATTCAACTTGTTGCAGCCAGAAACACAAAACCTATCATTTTTAAATAATACTCGAATAAAACTTGATCTTTCATCCAAATGTTTGCCTGCCACCATAACAATGGGAACACCATGCCATCTTGAGCTACAAATTTTCAAAAGAGCGCTAGCGTATGTTGGTGTTTTCATTGACTGAGATGTGTTGTCTTTTTCTTCAGCAGCTTGATGAATATACTGTGAATACTGTCCAAGGAGAATTTTTTTACTTTCTACTTTTTCTACACTTCCCAATAATTCTAATCTTTTTTGTTCCACGGCTTTTTGATCAGTTATATCTATTGGCAGATCCATGGTTATCAAGGCTAGTAACTCTGTAAGGTGATTTTGCATAACATCACGTACAACACCATACTGGTCATAAAAATCTATTCGACCTGAAATTATAATAATTGGAGGAACTTTAATACTGTGGATTCATTATTATAGGTTGAATACCAATTTTCGTGGATTTTGTGGGGACAGGTAATAATGTTCAACGAATGACAAATTATCTATAGGCTTGTGTGCAGACCTCAGCTAAACTACAAAGTTTAAAATATTAGTTTCACTATTATCTACGAAAATTTGTACCCAGGAAAATAAATGAATCCACAGTAAGACACATATGGACATATGATAATAAGACGACTTGAAATATAAATGTAGATGAAGTACTTATACACTACAATAACTGTACAAATGTATGTAAATACCATGCATACTTATAGCTCTTATCTTCTGTGCAATTTGGTCTCTAGTGAAGAGTTGTCTCATTGGAAATCCTACCACATCTTCTTAGTTCTATACTATGTAGTACCTTCCCACTATGTTTAAAGAAAGTATTGGTCAGGGGTGATTCCAGGTGTTTTCAAATGGGTCCCTTAAATATGAAATTGGGAATTTTTATCCCAATTGGGATTTTTTTATGCTGATACAATCTTAGACGAAATAATATCATAAAAAAGGAAAATGTATATTTAGTTTCACCTGTACATGTGTACACTGATTGAAGAAGTTATTGGATTGAGACCAGGGAAGTTGAAATACATGAGTATCATTGCACATGATGCACTATCATCTTAACTTTGGTAAACGAGGCCTATTACAAAATCATATATACCAGCTAAGATAAACCTAATGGCCAGCCGTTTAGCTTTTTATTCGAATTTCAATTTATCTCATAATATATAAGATATCTTATATAATATATGAGATTTATATAAGATATCCTATATAATATACAAGAGATCTCATTTAATATATGAGATATTTTATATAATTCATTTTTATACGACCGCAAAATTTGAAAAAATTTTCGTCGTATATTGCTATCACGTTGGCGTCGTCGGCGTCGGCGTCGTCCTCGTCGGCGTCCGAATACTTTTAGTTTTCGCACTCTAACTTAAGTAAAAGTGAATAGAAATCTATGAAATTTTAACACAAGGTTTATGACCACAAAAGAAAGGTTGGTATTGATTTTGGGAGTTTTAGTCCTAACATTTTAGGAATAAGGGGCCAAAAAGGGCCCAAATTAGCATTTTCTTGGTTTTCGCACTATAACTGTAGTTTAAGTTAATAGAAATCTATGAAATTTTGACACAAGGTTTATGACCACAAAAGGAAGGTTGGTATTAATTTTGGGAGTTTAGGTCCCAACAGTTTACGAATTAGGCTCCAAAAAGGGACCCAAAATAGCATTTTTCTTGGTTTTCGCACCATAACGTTAGTATAAGTAAATAGAAATCTATGAAATTTAAACACAAGGTTTATGACCATAAAAGGAAGGTTGGTATTGATTTTTTGGAGTTTTGGTCCCAAACAGTTTAGGAATAAAGGGCCCAAAGGGTCCAAAATTAAACTTTGTTTGATTTCATCAAAATTGAATAATTGGGGTTCTTTGATATGCCGAATCTAACTGTGTATGTAGATCCTTAACTTTTGGTCCCGTTTTTAAATTGGTCTACATTAAGGTCCAAAGGGTCCAAAATTAAACTTACTTTGATTTTGACAAAAAATGAATCGGTTGGGTTCTTTGATATGCTGAATCTAAAAATGTACTTAGATTCTTGATTATTGGCCCAGTTTTCAAGTTGGTCCATATCAGGGTCCAAAATTAAACTTTGTTTGATTTCATTAAAAATTGAATAAATGGGGTTCTTTGATATGCCAGATCTAACTGTGTATGTAGATTCTTCATTTTTGTTCTTGTTTTCAAATTGGTCTACATTAAAGTCCAAAGGGTCCAAAATTAAACTTAGTTTAACAAAAATTGAAATATTGGGGTTCTTTGATATGCTGAATCCAATCATGTACTTAGATTTTTGATTATGGGCCCAGTTTTCAAGTTGGTCCAAATCAGGATCTAAAATTATTATATTAAGTATTGTGCAATAGCAAGTCTTTTCAATTGCACAGTATTGCGCAATGGCAAGAAATATCTAATTACACAATATTGTGGAATAGCAAATTATTTTTTTAATTAGAGTTATCTTTCTTTGTCCAGAATAGTAAGCAAGAAATATCTAATTGCACAATATTGTGCAATTGCAAGAATTTTTTTTAATTGGAGTTATCTTTCTTTGTCCAGAACCAACTTAAATCTTTGTTATATACAATATACAATGTATATTCACTTTTTACTACCAACTGATAAATTAAAATAATCTTTACCATTCAGTGATAACAAGCATTTTTGTTACATCTTTATATTTTATGATGTATTTAAATGAGTAGTTATTGTTGCAAACTCCATTAGAAATTTTAAATGAGATTAGTTTTGGAATAAGGGAAAGGGGGATGTGATTAAAAAAATTGGGTTCAATTTTCTCATTTGAAATTTCATAAATAAAAAGAAAATTTCTTCAAACATTTTTTTGAGAGGATTAATATTCAACAACATAGTGAATTGCTGTAAGAGAAAACCAAAATTTTAAGTTCATTAAAACACATTCATTCTGTGTCAGATACCTATGCTGTGTCAACTATTTAATCACAATCCAAATTTAGAGCTGAATCCAGCTTGACTGTTGTGTCCATACTTGCCCCAACCATTCAGGGTTTAACCTCTGCGGTCGTATAAAGCTACGCCCTGCGGAGCATCTGGTTAAAAGCTATCTTATATATTATATGAGATATCTTATATATTTAATAAGATATCTTATATATTTAATAAAGTTTTAAAACTTTATAAGATATCTTATAAAGTATATGAAATATTTTATAAATATTGTTCATATAAGATATCTTATATAGTTAATTGGATACTAATATTATATTTAGAAAATTATATAAGATATCTTATAAATTATATGAAATATCTTATAAAGTTTATGATATATCTTGAGGTTAGATTATATAGCAAAACGGCTGCCATATTAACCACTGAAAAAAATCATCCATTGGGTATTTTTTTCAACAGATCATCTGTATAAACTTACCTTGATTTCAAATGGATTTCAGATTGAACTGGCCAATTGCCGAATTAAGAAAAGCAATTACAAAAGTTTATTACTTTAATTGATAAGATATTTACAGCAATTGAACCAGTGAACTTTAAAATTATTTGGATCATTTTTATATCTTTTTGAAACAGTTCCATAATGATGACATCGTATTTCAGGGAGGGGGGGAGCTCATTTCATGAATGGTCTATCATCAACAGTATTTTCAACAAAAACATGACGGGCGATCTGCTTTTACGAGATCTGCGCCCATTAAAATTTATTCATCAATGTTATACAAAAATTTGAATTTGCTCTTTGTCGAGGTCTGCTTTGAAACCCGTTTTGTTAAAAAGCATGTTTTTGATCAACCTGCTGAGCGATCTACTTATACGAGATCAATACTGCCATAATATTTTAACCAATTGAAATCGGCTGCTAAAACTGTTTACCTCATGTTGACATAATTAAATCGTTGTTAATAAAATGCGATCATAGTCAACATTCTTATGATATCCGGATTTTACTACGTTTTGACAACAAACTATGAAAAATTATAGTTGCCGTAATCAGTGACGGAAACTTTTCCTGAAATACCAATTTTTATTTTATTTGCCTGAATTGGGAATTTATATTCACATACATTTTTTGGGGGCCGCTGACCAATTTAAGGGCCGCTGAGCGGCCCTAAACTATATAGTGGAATCATCCCTGTTGGTTCTCAATTTTACAGTCGAAGTTTCCATTTACAACATGTACAATTAAGTGCAAGTCAAAATCTTACTTTCAAATCAAGAATTAAATAAATAGGTGTTATAGAACTTTTGTACCATAAAGAAGTATGAATGGTCAATATGGAAACACAGACATCATTAAAATAATATCTAACATTATAAGTGAAGTAATTTGTTGATTGTTGCCAACAACAAAACTTGTTGGTCATAAAAAATAGGAATGGTCAATATGATGATATGCTTAACACATGTACAGCAATCAATACAAAACTTAGTACCAATAGCTATCAAAGGTACCAAGACTATAATTCAATATGCCAGACGTGCACCAAAGTGCACTCAATTCAGGGAATCAAAGAAATCTATATTGTTTTTGTGTCATTTTGGTTTCTGTATTATTGACAAGTACCCTAACATTTTCATTTTTCATTTTGTTTAAAGCCTTTTCCTTGTTTGACTTATATAAATGATTTTTAATTACATGAATTAATGCCTAAAACTAATACTTGTGTTTTTAAAAGCTATCCTGACCGACCCTAATTCTACATGCTATTCATAAACCCTAATTATACATTTGTTATACTAATAAGTACCTGAGAAAATTTTATTTTGAAAATATTGTTTGACAAAGCCTATGAACCTTTATAAATTAAAATAACAAAAATAACAACCTCCAAGGAAAATTCAAAACAGAAAGCATTCTATAAAACCATTCAACTGTATCCCAAAATCTATAAATCAAATAATGTAAGACTTGCTTGCATAAAAAACCCCTGACCCAAACACATGCACATTTTTTTAAGTGGAAATGAATCCATTTTGGTGATAGCTGGTGTTGTATCAAATCATTATCAAAACTGGAATTATTTTTTTTAAATAAATAACAATTAAGAGTTATGAAAACATATCAAAATAATAATAAAATATCAGCTGCAACTGATTATCTAACTTATAATTTGAGCATACAAAAACTGATGCACTGTAATAATTCAGAACTCCCATATTGAGTATACAAAAATTAATGCATTGTAGTCATTCAAAAAATAACAGTTATCTCCCTTTGCACACACAATTTTGTTATTTTGGAGTTACCATTATTATTTTACAACATCTATGCCTTATCTTAATCATCATTTCTATATTATCACTTGATATCAAATCTATATCTTTATAAGATTTTTGTAGTCATTTCATTTAATCATGTTTAATAACCAATGGCCAACAGGTCAATTTTCGGTAATTTGTATTTCAGAATTGCATATGTTTAATGTATGAATGTTAATTGAAATATTTGCCTACATGTTGCTAATTACATGAATTAAGAGTAAATTGAGGTGCTATTTTTTGCGTGAATATATATCTTGTCTCTTAAAGTTTAATTTTATACTTTAACCATGTGAATAAACGTACAGTAAGGGCTTTGCTCATTGTTGCAAACAGTATGGTGACCTTAAGTTGTTAATTTCTGTGTCATTTGATCTCTTGTGGAGTATTGTATAACTGGCAATCATACCCTATCTTCTTTTTTATATTATATGTATCATTCTACGGTAATCCCTGACATAAGTAACTAATTAATTTCTGTGTCAATTGGTCTCTTGTGGAGTATTGAATTACTGGCAATCATACCGCATCTTCTTTTTTATATTATATGTATTGTACTACGGTACTCCCTGACATAAGTAACCAGCTATCCTCTCACCTTTGACTCCAATTGTTTCTTTCATGGCTATTTCTATTCTTTCTACATGTTTGTTGTTCAGGAGGTATTCCAACTTTTCAATATTTGCCAATCTGTAAAATAAGTAAAATGTTAAACACAGAAAATAGACAAAATGATAGAACACATGTGATGTTCCTTCTGCATCTAAGGGACGACATCAAAAGATCAATGAAGGATAACAAACTTAATTCAAATAGTTTGGGGGTGGGGGTTGAACTGCTGCAAGATTTGGTTATCCGACATTGATTTTTTACATGTATCCATATGGGTCAATCAATTTTTCCCAAATTAAGTTAAGAGGCGGGTAGGGGGGTCAGTGAAAAAACTATGTGAATTAAGTTTTTTATCCTTCATTGAACTTTTGATGTCGTCCCTAATTTATATATGGACCATAATTTGGTATTCGGCCTTTGGTTTCTTTTTGTATCTTTTTTTGTAAGTTTTAAAACTTTAACTTTTATTTTGTGGGTTGTGTTGGTGTTAGAATAGTATTAATGTGGGTAATCTTTTTTCAAGAAAAATTTATACATTTTGATTCACTGTTTACGTGACAGGAAACCAAACTTTGTTTACTTTATTTTGCAGAATATTTTTCAAAAGACATAAAGGACACCATTACTGGTGTAACTTGCTTCATGTTAATATTTAAAATCTATTTTCAATGTTAAACAATTTTTTTTTTTAAACGCGACTATGCGAGTAGTATATATTTTTCTATAACCATGATAACAGAAATTATACTTAATAAAATAATAATACAATTCATAATTGTTTTACATGTTATATGTATTTTTCAAAATTGACCAAAATAACTCATAGAATTAAATAAAAAATATCAAGTTTAGTGTTTACCTCCAGTGTAAATTTAAAAACATTAATATCCATAGTTATGTACATGTATACATGTATTTAATCATAGTGTCAAATAAAACAAATATTTCCTAAATTCAAAACCTATCCCTTCCCCACACACAAATTAAAAAAATCTGTTCCCTGGATCATGCAGATAAAAACATGAAAAAGTATTTCCCAAGCAGACAAAAAAATTATCAATCCATATACATGATATATATCATCATGATGATGTATATAATTAAATGAATGAAAAGTTAGAAACAAATCTTTCCTCACCTGACTGCTGTCGAAAAGAATATAATATGCAGCAGGCAGGTATGATTTGCTATTTTGTTTTATTATTTAATTTGAAAAAAATCACAAAATCAACAGATAATCAGATAATATCATCAATTTTGAATTCTGAAACAAATGTGAAATAAACATGATAAACAATGATAAAGGAAATTGTTTTAAAACATATATATCTTAATTCAAACTTGGTTATATTTAAGAGCTCTCTTTCAATCAGTCACTACATGTACATGTAAGTTCTGTAAATAAAACATCTTTATATCATATACATTCTTCATTGTTTTTCATTTTTTATGCAATTTTAATTTATAAAACAGAAAGAAAACTGCATGATACTAATATAATTTGAGTTATTCCCCTTAGAATGTAGAGTTTTCTTTGTACTTGCTCATCAAAATTGTATTCTCATTTTGGTGATTGCTTTTGGTAATTATTAATAAGGTATACATTTACTCTAGGTCTGCTATATTAATTTCTTCTGTTATTTGTAAGATTTTTTAAAAAGCAGAAAAGACCAGTTGGCAGGCTGCTCAATAGTTTGTTATAGTGTGATTGATGGTGACTGATTTACCTATATATACATGTGATATATAGAGTGCCTAGAATATATATATATAGGTACTATAAAATTGTAAATATCAATGAATATAGCAAATCATATTTCAGAGTTCATATTTTTAGCAAAAGGACCCCCCCCCACCCCCCCACCCCCCCTTTTCAATACTTTTGTTTTTAATATATTCTTTAAGCATGTTTTGTATGTTTAAAAGCAAGTATTCTTTAACATTTTAATCTTTTTTCACTGAGTGATCTTAATGTGTTCATGTGCCTTTTCATATGAAATTCCAATAAAAGATGGTAATGAATGATGTTCCCAATTGACTTACATGTACTGTAAAATTGAAAGTGAATCCTTGGGAGTCACTATCTTTTACCACACTTTCACTGTGAAAATTCACCAATCATGCCAATACGAGTGATTTTTACCTCAATCATCTACAGTATACCTAACTTTGACTACAAATACATGTGATTTACCTAAATGGTAATATTTCTTTCACCACAGACTTCCCAAGGTAATGGTCAACTCTAAATATATCTTCTTCAACATAATATTTATAAATATCTGTGGCCATTTTCTGGGAGGATGCATGGTCACTTCCGAAAGGCTTCTCCAAAACTAATCGTGTCCAGCTGTTTTGGTTAGCATGATAACAGCAATTATAAAGTTTGTATGATGTGTCCACATATGCACTTGGTGGTATGGCTAAATAAAGAATTCTCCCAGTAGATACACCATCTTTTTTCGATGAATCTAGTTCTTTCCCAAGATCTTCAAAATCCTGGTTTGTTTTAACAGGAAGATACTTGACAACGTTTATAAAAGTCTGTCGCTTAGCGACACAATTCACATCATTTTTGTCACATTTTATTCTATCTTGTAAAATTTCATTTGTGATCTTTTGCCCCTCTTTTGGTTGAATTCTGCCGCAGGCAAAGAATCGAAATGTAGAATTAGTTGATGAGTATTTCAAATAAAGTCTAAAGAAAGAATTCCATAGATATTTCCTGGAGAGGTCACCTTGAGCCCCAACCAGGACAACATCTGTATGATGTCGTATGATGTTCACTGTTTCTGTTATCCCAAACAATACTATCATACACATAAAATAGATCTTCATGTTTAGAGTCAGCTTTCAAATGAAGATGGAGTCTGAAAGTGAAAATAAGAAGATCTTGAAAATTTTGTACATGTATGATTGAAAATGAGACAACTAAAAATGCATGTTATGAAAATAAAAACATGAGGTTCATACAAAGTTGATGAGCATATGAGAAATACTGACCATCACACTATATGGAAACATATATGCAAAAGGCATCATGGTCCAGATTTCTAGTTTTCTTTCTTTGCTTTAGCATGTTTAGAAGTTTTTAAAAATGTTCAACCTGGCATTGTTAAAATAAAAACAAAGACTTAATCATCATTAATTATTCAAAAATAGAGATCAGTTTTTTTCTGGTAGTCTTGATTACTTGTTGGCAGCTTAACCACCATGTTAACATCCAGTGGCAAATATTTCATACATGTTCAGAACAAGAACAAGCATGACAAGATAACTGGATAACAATAAATACAATTCAACAGTCTACACGGTTAGCCACTTGTCAGATGCCCCAGACTATAAAAAAAAATTCGGATATGTAAGATTTTGCAAAACTTTGTTCATGTTGTTTGGCCCAATAAGAAAAATGTCAGAATATTGATCTTCAGACTAGTAGTTGAAAAACCCTTTGGTGCAGACTGATTTATGTAGGTCTTACAATGAACATAATAAAGGCTGTAAGAGAACAGGGGTAATTCTACAATGTACTATATAGTTTAGGATCTAAAATCCTCCAGTGGCCCCAAATATGTACATGATGTACAATGATGTATGTGAATATAAATTCCAAATTCAGGAAAATACAATGAAAATTAATATTTTATATTTCTGGAAGAGTCTCTGGCCATGCTGGCCATCAAAAATTTACAATGATTTAGGCAACTATAATTTTACATAGTTTGTCCTCAAAATGTTTTAAAATACGGATATGACATGTATGAATGATATCTACGATCGCATTTTACATGTTTTATAAACAACAATTTAATTATGTCAACATGTGATAAACAATTTTAGCAGCTGGATTCAATTGATTAAAGTGTTATGGGAGTATTTGATCTCATCAAATGATCCCAGCAGGCATGGCAGGTTGATAAACATGATAAAAAAGATACTTTTTGTCGAAATTGGTGTCAAAGCAGACCTTGGTCATGGTCATGTTGGTCATGTTGGTAAATTGTAAAAATTGATAAAACATTGATAAAAATTTTCATGGAATCAGGATGCTGATCTCGTAAAAGCAGAACGCCCAGAAGAGCTTGTTATATAATATGATGAAAACTTATTTTGTCAATGAAATAATTTTATATTTTGCTCTATTTACTCAAAAGACAAAAGTTTGTCTCTGTATAAACTTGTCTCTGTAACATCTACGATATGCACACCTGAGCTTTTACATGGTGATTTAGAAAAAATGATTTCACAAAATTAAAAATGTTTGTGTGTATTTTTTTTAGTCATAGTTGGGGGACCTTCAAAATGAAATCGAAAGTAGAAGGAGTTGTTTCCCTTCACTCTGATCATTTTAATTGATAAATATTGGAACTTCTTCATATTGACAGCAATTGAGATCTACCTGAAATTAATGCAATGTGAATTGTGATCTTTTATGTAAGATGCCAATTCCGAAAAAAAACATCTCTTGGCAAAGTTAAAGAATTTCAAACATTTCACATTTCTGACAGTGGAATCAGGGCGCAGACATCTTTAATTTTATGGGATTGTTTCGAACTTTTTCCGCCTTCTAAAAAGTAGCAAATTGTAAGTATATATTGCCAAACTCTTATTAAAAATTTATATTTTGAATTTCAGACATAGCCAGTGTAAGCAACTGACGTTAAACTGTAAAATGAGGTGTGCTAAAGTAAATTCGAAAGTAAATTCGCACACCTGTTATAAGGGGAATAACTCTAATTGAAAACTAACAATGGCAAGGAGACTTGGAAAGATAAATTTGAAGAATACGGCGTTATTCTTGTGTGACATGCAAGAAAAATTTAGGGGAAACATTGTGTATTACCCACAAATAATCTCTGTAGCTAATAGGATGCTGCAAGGCGCTAAAGTTCTTGAAATGCCGATTGTCGTCACTGAACAATATCCTAAAGGTCATAATCTAGTGCATGTCCTATTTTTTCAGCACAAGCAATGATAAGAAATTAATTTGTTTTTAAATTTATTTATTTTTATTTTTCCTGATATGTATGGGGGGGGGGGGGGGGGGGGCAGGACTTTTTTGGGGACACCAGGATAAGGTGTTTTTAAGCTTGTGATTGACGCTTTATGAATTCCGGATTTCTTTTTTTGAGTTTTGAAATGTTGGGAATGATTATTTTTTAAAAACAGGACCTTGGGATTTCATATTTTTAAATCTGTGATTTTTTTTTTCCTGTTATAATGCCATTCCAAATCGTTAGGCCACGGTTTTTTAATTTGTTGGTTTACGGATTTTTCCCATAAAAAAGTCAAGTCGGTCGGTCGGGAAAAAAAAGAAAAAAATATCTTTCAAGACAGAAAAATATGCAAAATAAATATATATTTCACCTTACTAACAATATGTTTGTTTTATATGCTGTTTTGTCATCATTTCTTAACTTTTAGTTCGATGAAATATTATTGCTAAGTTGTCATAAACATCGTATGACATTGTTTAATAATTTCCCGTAAAAAAAGGGGGGTTGCACGGACAAAGATGAAATTAAATCGTAATTTCACAAACAACAAAAACAGATTTGCGTAGCTCTCAATCAATTACAGAAATCTTGGTGAATAATAATCTTCAAGCACAAAAACTGATAACGAAAAAAATGTAAAAATGGTTATACAAAAATAAGTTTCAACATGTTCAATACACATGTCGAAAAAACGTAATAGACTCGTCCACTGGAAAAACGAGAATATCGGGTTAATCAGTTGTCACGCATTCCGGTTTTGATCCGAATGGTCGATATTTTTTATTATCTATGAAACAAGAAAATTTCAAATGATTTGTTAATTTTCAGTTCTTAAATTGATGTATTCCACCTGTCCACATTTGGACAAGTCTATTTCTCTGAGATGATGCATCTTACAGACTGATGACAAATAAAGGAAACAAATTTATTTTGTAATTGGTTTAAAACACAAGTTTCGTTCCGCAAAATTATTTGCACAAAAGACATTTCAAGGTCAGCTAAAATTGTTTTGTCTATTTTTAAAAACGTAAACTGGAAGTTTTATTTTTCACAACAGAAAGTGTTATCAACTTTGTTAATGATTGATGCCTTTCATTTCATAAAAAGATTACTTTAATTATTTTTCAGGGATAATGCATTTATAAGGGTCGGCGGAAATAAAAAAGCATGAAAAGTAAATTTTATTTTTATTCTGAAAATCGTCAAAATCGGGTCGGCGGATCCGTAAACCAACAAAATAAAAAACCATGGCCTTATGATGTATTGAAAAGTTTTTTTTTGTTGTTTTTGTGACGCCTTCCTTCAACATCATAACTTTGAATCCATTTTTTTCGTTTGAACTCTGAAAGAGAATTGTTTAAGGGGTTCAAATTAGTGGTAGTCTGAGGTTCCAGTACTTTAAAAGATTAAAGGCTGGTCTTCTGATTTGGTTATTAGCTGCACCTGACATACTTTTGATTTTCAAGTTTCAGAAAACATACATATATGATCAATGATGATAAGTTTCTGTATTCATGTCACACTTTGTTATAACTTGTAAATTAATTTGTTAATGAGTAAAGATAAATTAGCTTTGTGCTGAAATTTATTTTTAACTTAGTCATTGGGGGGTCGAATTTAAGCTTTTTTGTGTACTGGCCAGCCGGACCAGTGGACTAAAAATCTACTGGTCCGGCTCCAAATCTACTGGTCCTAAAAGATGTCATTCATTCGACAAACACTAATATAAGTATTAACCCAACCCCCACCTCTAATACGCGTAATTTATTTCGCAGTTATTTTTTTGGTAAATAAATTGAGATTGCCAAGCAGTCAGTGATTTTTATTGACAATAATCAACTGGTCCACCGGACCACCAGCTGACAAAGTCTACTGGTCCAAGGAAAATTCTACTGGTCTTGGACCACCAGTCCAGTGCTAATTTCGACCCCTGTCATGTCAGTGTTCTACTTCCCAGTTTATTAATAGTAGAGCGTGTAAGATAACATTTATTTTATAAGATAAATATAAGAAAACAATTCTTATATTTATGTGCCTCTATAAAAAAAAATGTGTCATACATGTCATAGGACTAGTGTTGCTCCTTCAAATCTCTTAAATGAACAGTTTCAATCTGTATTTACTCCAGTAACAGATGACCCAATACCAAACAAAGTCATCAGTTCACATCCTAATATCAGTGAATTACATATAACATCAAACAGGATCGAAAAACTCTTAAATAAGATCAACCCACATAAAGCCACCGGCCCAGATAACATCAGTGGCCGCTTACTGAAAGAAATAAAGACAGAAATTGCACCAATACTATGCTTAATCTTTAACAAATCGTACAACACTGGTATTACACCTAACGACTGGAAACACGCTAGAGTCGCACCAGCATATAAAAAAGGGGATAAGCATAAACTGGTCAATTATAGACCTATCTCATTAACTTGTATTTGCTGCAAGTTAATGGAACACATAATAACATCACATATTATGAAACATCTGGAATCAAATAACATCTTGTACGACCTTCAACATGGCTTTCGGCACTCTCGATCTTGTGAGACACAACTTCTCTCCTTCATCCAAGAACTTCAATCCACAAACAATTCAAATACACAAACAGACCTTGTAATAATGGACTTTGCGAAAGCCTTTGATAAAGTTCCGCATCGTCACTTACTATACAAATTACACTATTTTGGCATTAATGGAAACACTTTAAATTGGATCTCTGCATTTCTCTCTGATCGAACCCAGACAGTTGTTCTGGATGGAAGATCATCAAGCACAGTCCCAGTCACCTCTGGGGTTCCTCAAGGTACTGTCCTAGGTCCAGTCTTATTCTTGGCGTATATCAACGACCTTCAAGACTACCTTGCACATAGCAAACTAAGACTATTTGCTGATGACAGTATCATATACATGCCAGTTAAATCCCAGAGTGACTGTCTAAAACTGCAAGCTGACCTTGACGCAGCTGCAAAATGGGAAGAGGACTGGCTGATGGCCTTCCACCCAGACAAGTGTAATGTTCTCTCTGTTACAACTAAACGTCAACCTTTAAAACATAATTACACTCTCCACAATCATATACTAGAATCTGTTACATCTGCTAAGTACTTAGGCATCACATTACAATCAAACCTTAAATGGGACAAACACATATATGACAATATATCGAAGGCCAACAAAACTCTCGGCTTCCTTCGAAGAAACCTGAAAACACCAAATCAAAACATCAAGAGCCAGGCATACCAAGCACTTGTCCGTCCCAAACTCGAATACTCTTGCTCAGTTTGGGACCCCCACACTTCAGAATCTATTTCAAAGATAGAGATGGTCCAAAGGCGAGCTGCTCGGTATGCCTGCAACAGGTATCATAATACTAGTAGTGTATCAAACATGCTGAACACACTAAACTGGCCTATTTAAACACAACGCAGACTGCGTGCACGACTGGTTATGATGTACAAGATCACACATCAACTTGTTGCTATACCATCTAGCACAATTCTCATTCCATCAGACTCAAGAACCAGAAAACATCAATTTCTCTCACCTTCAGACACATTTATACATCAAATTACTCGTACAGATTTTCATTTTTCCCATACACAATAACTCAATGGAATCTTTTACCAACCTCAGTAGTAAATACACAGACAGTCGACTCTTTCAGAGATCAGCTAACATATGCTGTTCTCTCCACTATTATTTAAAAAACTTCATCTCATGTACATAGTTTTAATCACTTCATCTGTTCTTTGCACTGTTTGTAAATAACTAAAATATAAACTTAATTTTAATAAATAGGCCACGTATGCACCAGTTATTAATCATCTTTATTCAGATGGAAAACTGGAAAACTTAAAGAAGAAGAAGAAAACAAAAATAGGACAATCTCATACACATGCCTTTATAAAAGTGAAGTTGTTTGAATTATCTCCCCTTATATATTGCAAAGTTAGAAAAATTGAATCACAGGACTATAAATTCTGCATTTCTTTTTTTAAAATGGTTAAAGTGTTTCATGGGGATAAGTTAAAGTATGATTTTCTTCATTAGATGATTTTTTTTTACAAAAGGAATATATTTCTCCCTTTAAGTTTGTTATTTTCCTACCTGCCCTATTTTTCTCTGGAATTAGACAGGCAACAAACTATTGATATACTTTAACTTTCTTAATTAAACCCTGACATGAAATGTTATTTATTTCATGAACAGCCTAACCATGCTAACCGTCATCATTGATAATAGAACTCCATGCCAGCCATAAACATTATATAGTTAACTTATTATTATACATAATTTTGTGATCATCTTGTAATGAATTGGCACTTCATGTTTCATCAAATGACACCATTTTGAATTAACTTTATAATTTCATAAGATTTCAGTCGCAGTGATTTGAATGCATTGTATGAATATATTTTGTATTTCAGGTCTAGGTCCAACAGTTTCTGAAATAGACGTTAGCCAGGAGAAAGTATTCCCAAAGACTTCTTTTTCTATGTTAGTTCCCGGTGTTGTGGACCACCTAAAAACTTTGCCAGGTGAGAATAAATATACACACAATATAATTATAAAGAAATGTGGTACATTTGTCAATTAGAAAACCATCCACTGGGGTTCAAAAGTAAGCAAAGATTTGTTTCATATACTCTGACAATCACTTAAGCATTCAGGTTGAAAATTTTTAACGACACATGGTTAAAATACATTTTATTTTAACATTGCCATTTACAGGCAATGACAGGTATAATAGGGAAAGTTGGCTAGCCATAAAACTATCATTCAATAGACAAGTTTTGTTTGCTGATGATGAAGAGCTTGAAATATTATTTGCCACTGAACATTATATGCAACAATCAATATGGGAGACAATAAGATTATCTTTCAGTTTTCAGTCCAATTATTTGAGGAATTCATATAAGTGTGATTTTATTTTGATATTGATTTATATCCTATTTTAAAAATTTGCTGATTTCATATAAAAAGATTTTTTTTTTTCTGAAACTGTCAAAAACACAACAACAAGACCAAAGAGCAGAAAACAGCAGAACACCACCAAAAGGTCTTCAATACAGCAATAAAATCCCAACCCGAAGAAAAAAAGAACATTCATGATCCCCCCAATTTTATTTTTTTTAAATGTGAAACCATTCAAGTATATTGGCTCTATCAACATGATCAAAATTAGATATAAAATAAAAAGCACAAAAAGCCAATGACATCTGGAGATAAAGAAATGGTTTATAACAACTGATAAATAACAAATCAATAAATTGTTCATAGTATAGACTGACCATGGGGTAGAAAAGACAAATAATATAAATAAAGGGGAGGTAATTCAGAAAAATTATGGAAAAATATTTTAGTTTATTGATCGATTGATTGTTAGTTGCTTAACATCCCTATTTTAGCTTGATATTTTCTTTCAGATGTTAAGTCAATAGTATTGTGTGGAATAGAAAATCATGTATGCATACAGAATACAGTATTGGATTTATTAGAGGAAAATTTTGACGTACATATCATAGCTGATGCTTGTTCATCAAGATCTATGACAGATAGGTTTGTACTGTACATTTAGATTGTAAACAACTTTGTTTGTATTTGTTTTTCTTTTTTATTTGTGACACTTGGTGTTTTCTATTATTCCCTTCCCCAAGAGTTACAAGGGGATAGAAATATGATTAGTCAGTCTTCTTCAAAACAGTGTATAACTCTTGAAAAACAAACGCCACACATTTCTTATCAATTTTTCCAAAATCAAATAATTACATTGTTTTGATTGATAGAAATATATCATAAATATTATTGAATTCTGAATCCAAGCATCAGTGATGTTGTAAGGGGAGACAATTTTTGCTATGTTTAATTCAGGGGAAGTAATCTACTGGATATGAACTTACTACAACCAAATTTTGCACTATTTCTAAGAAAAGGAGAATGTGTTCCCCACTTATTTGTTATTTCCTTAAAGGGGTTGATACAATGAATTATCTTATTGATATCAATTTGTAATGATAAGTTCTGGGTTTTATTCCCAAACAATAATTTTCCTCTTATTGTCAGTATATATCTTGTATTTGAAATATATATAGTGATCAGTCTGTCCGTCCGTCCGTCCGTCTGTCCGTCTGTCCGTCCGTCCGTCCGTCCGTCCATCGGTTACACTTTAGTGTCCGCTCTTTATCTTGAGAACCGTTATGATTTCAAAGTTTATACTTGACATCCATTTTAACCAACACCAGAGGGTGTGTTATGATGTATTTACAACTTCCTAGGTCAAAGGTCAAGGTCAAAAACTTTAGTTTCAGTTGACAACCCTGTGTCCTTTTGTGAAGACCGTGTCCGCTCTATATCTTGAGAACCCTTATGATTTCAAAGTTTATACTTGACATCCATTTTAACCAACACCAGAGGGTGTGTCATGATGTATGTACAACTTCCTAGGTCAAAGGTCAAGGTCAAAAACTTTGGTTTCAGTTGACAACCCTGTGTCCTGTGGTGAAGATCGTGTCCACTCCATATCTAGATAACCGTTATGATTTTATACTTAATACTTAATATGATTATTAACCAACACCAGAGGGTGTGTCATGATGTATGTTCAACTTCCTAGGTCAAAGGTGAAGGTCAAAAACTTTGGTTTCAGTTGACAACCCTGTGTCCTGTGGTGAAGATCGTGTCTGCTCCATATCTAGATAACCGTTATGATTTCAAAGTTTATACTTGACATCCATTTTAACCACCACCAGAGGGCGTGTCATGATGTATATACAACTTCCTAGGTCAAAGGTCAACGTAAAAAAAACTTTGGTTTCAGTTGACAACCCTGTGTCCTTTGGTGAAGACAGTGTCCGCTCTATATCTTGAGAACCGTTATGATTTTAAATATTATACTTGACATCCATTTTAACCAACACCAGAGGGTGTGTCATGATGTATGTACCACTTCCTAGGTCAAAGGTCTGTCTGTCTGTTGGTCTGTCAGAGCTCCAGATAAGAATTCATAAATTGGGGTTTTTACCCACCATTTTCTTATATAATTGGGTGATAAAGTTTTTTAATTGCATTATTAATTCCAATTCACCCCTCAGGTTAATATCAAATTGGGTTTTTCACCACCAAGCTCCTTAATGTATTGGGTTTTTTCATCGACACAATATTAAATATTTAGGCAATATCAACCCAAATTTTTGTCCATCTTAAATTAATATGTTTCTGTCTTTGTTTAGCTCTTTTATTTGGTTTAGGGTTATGGTTAGGGTTATTTGCTAGCTGTTTTATTTGGTTTATTCACTGAGGAGCAATTGTAGGTTTAATTTGTGTCCCGTTTTAAACCTTTTGCCAGTTTTGTATTTTCTCACAAAAAAAGGATATGTGTATTCACAGGCACTCGTCTTATACCTCTATATAATAAATTCTGAGACCAGTGCCTGATCAGTGGCTGTGTGCATGGTGTGTGTATTCATTAATTAACCGTAAAATGAATAAAAAATAGTATATAAACTCTTATTATACTTGAATGATTTTCTTTTATTCAATTTACATAAATCTGGGTTTAGTTGTCTTTTATTAGAACTTTTGATTTCTGATGCTTTATCATTTCATAATTGATTGGGTCTTTCACTTTTTCCAACTGAATTCGTTTTTGATGAAACCCCGTGTTTATTAGCAATGTTTTCGTTATGGTACGCACACACGCCTGTGCGTTCGATGGACGCTTCCTAAAGACACTGGCTGAGTCTTGTTATCATTATAACTTTCCCTCAGTTTTCCAAAATAAGCCGAAAACATGCTTCTATTCAATATTTTAACCGGTCATTCACTTTCGTTTTAATTCGATGTATGTTATGAAAAATCCTGAGCAATGCGAAAAAAATGAAAGACTACATGACACACGCTCATTGGATAAACACTGAGAAGATCGAAATATTTACAAAAATACGTGTACCTATTGTGCAACAGAAAACTCAAACAGGGACCAATTTCAGCTACTTGATGCAGGGATCTATTTTTAGAACGACAGGAAATTTCCAATAATAAATATTATAAAGGTAAATAGTTTACATGACACAACGACTGTAAACAGATAAGGGTAAATAACACAAGCGGTAGCCAATAAAAGGGTTGAGAACTCATGGTTTTGGCATATAATTGGGTTTTCCGTTGAATTAATTGGGTTGTTGAACCCTTCAATGGACAATTGCATTGGGTTTTCTATTATTTGTATTGCGTGATCACGCAAATACGCAGCTTATCTGGAGCTCTGGAGTCTGTCCATCGCTAACAAATTTGATCCACACTATATTTTGAGAGGACAACTGTTATTATTTCATACTTTATACCTGACAAACATTTTCAACTTAACATATATATTAACCAACACCAGAGAATGTGTCATAAGGTATGCATCCTAGGTCAAAGGTCAGTCCATCGGTCTGTCCATCCGTTCGTTGTTCTTAACAAATTGTGTCCGCTCTACCTCTTGAGAACCGTAAATATTTCATACTTTATACTTGGTTGGTCATAATATATTGAAGGCATAATTCTAAAAATATGTGACAAATATCAATTGGGCAGCACTTAAACATTTTGTTCAAATATCAATCCATATACTGATATATCCAGAAGTCACCTTAGAGTAGTCAACAATGAGTTCACATCATGTAGTCATATCACTATTATACTATGAAAGTAAGATGAGAATATTTATCAGTTTTAACTTAAAATCTTAGATTAAAATCACATGTGAGACTATGTAATAACTTCAAATAATGCTTCATATCAGATTATCCATACAACTTATTTACCCCACGTTATTGACAGCGGGGCCCACAGAGATGGCTCCAATCTCAATGATATCTAGTTACCTTTATTTGTAACATAATCATTAAACTACCCTCCAGTAGAATTTAAATACTTGTATTTTTAAAGTCATAAGAAATCTCAAATTCAAAAAAAAAATGCATATGGTTTTTTATAACTCAATGGATAGTTTTCATTATAAAACTTATGTGCATGTATTTTTTTGTGAAAAAAATTCTTTAATTTGTTCATATTTAGAAGAAGTTTACTTTATTTTAATTGCTTCCTTCCAGGAAGCCAATCCCCAACATTTTTTCTGTATGCAAAGTGACATCAGTTTGACCCATCTTGTAAAAATCCTGTGATCGCAATAGGCATGGATGTCCTTAAAATAAACTATTAACTGACTGTACATGTTAAACACATGCTCAATATTCATGTTTTTTTGTAGATTGTTGACGAACAGGTGACAATATCGTTAAATTTAGGCCTCAAAACATGAACTTTAATTACCTGCCACAACAGCAACACTCAGAGGCAAATTTAGGGGGGGGGGCCCTTTTGGGGAAAAAATTTGGTTGCTTATATAGGGAATCACTGAAGCGTGACTGGAGCGGTCAGACAGTGGGCCCCCACTTATGAAAATTCCTGGATCCGCCACCGACACTGACCAATTGAAAAAGAAATTGACAATTATATGAAATTATGCGAACAAATGATAAAATCGTGCACAGAAGACTAAGTTTATATGCATTGGATCAAGAATTGGAATAACATTATTTTTCACCAGTCACTTGTTTTATTATGACTTTAAAAAGATCCTATTATAGCTATTTTACGAAATTTTCTGGAGTCGAATAATATGAAAAATGATTGCTAGAACCTAAGGACCCTTTTGCCTGTTGTTAATAATTTTAACATCGACGGGGAACGTTGTCATAGGTAAAATAGCAATAAACAGATTATCACTGGCCATCTCTACTCGATTACTTTTCTTACTTTCAGGGTACTGGCTCAAGCAAGAAATTCAATCTGATTGATATGATCGACGATAATCTATAAGTATTCATCATCATTCTATAAATCAAATTTTCTGTTTCTGAAATGGTACATTCTTAGACTTGCGGACTCAGCATAATTTTTTTTGCCTGATAAAATAATATTTTCTTTAGACTTTAGTACATGTAGTAGTTAATTATTTCTTCACATTTATAATCAATTGTTCTTTCTTTCATTCATAATAATTTTTTGATTTCAGAATGTTTGCCTTCCAGAGAATGAGAGAAGCAGGAGCATATATTACCACCAGTGAGTGTATGCTGCTTGGACTGTGTGGGGATGCTGGACATCCTAAATTTAGACCAGTTCAAAAACTAATTACTGAATCAGCACCAGACACAGGTTTACTGAACACAACAATAAAAGGAGAAACTGCTCTTTAATTTTCAATTGATAATTACGAAAGACTGTTATTATGTGTGCCAATATTATCGAAACTGTTGATTATGAGAATTAATTAAATTATTTTGTAATGACTACATAATGTAAAATAATTGCACATATCATAAAGTTGACACCAGGAATTACCATTTTGTTGAATGATCTAGGTCACAACAAAATATTTTTTAATACTGGTAAAACAATGATATAGATATAAGAAAATTTGGTATAAGTGCTAATGAGACAACTCTCAATCCAAGTCACAATTTATAAAAGTAAACCATCATCGAAGATTATAGGTCAAAGTACAGTCTTCAGCACAGAGCCTTGGCTAACACCAACCAGCAAGCTATACATATATTCCTAATCTATGACATGAAATCAAAGAAACCTAGAGTAAAAAAAATGTTATCTTACAATAGAATGTGCTTGTCTTTATTTTGGATTATATGAAATGGTTGTTGACAGTCTTCACATGTCATGTACATTGTTAATTAGATGGGGTCTAAATATGCACAAAATGGTGATCGCTCATAATGATCCATAATGAATCTTTGCACTTTTGATTGTTATTATCAGACTTTTTGTAATTTGAATATACCTCTAAGTATGTATTAAAATCAAATTTGAGATTGTGAGTAATTCTTTGTCTTGAATTTGACCCAACAAAAGACGTGAAAATCATCACCACTGATGAAGATCACTCCTATATTTGGCTTCGTCAGTTTTTAGCTCACATGGCCCAAAGGACCAAATGAGCTTTCTCATCACTTGGTGTCCATCGTCCGTCATCCATGTTAACTTTTTACATTTTGAACTTCTTCTAGAGAAGCACTAAATGGAATAAAACCAAACATGGTATGAATGCTCCTTATGAGGTACTGACCAAGTGTTGTTACTTTGTAGCCGATCCATTATCCAAGATTGCCACCAGCAGGGGACTTAGTTTAACATAGGACTCTATGGGAAATCCATACAAATGACTTCTTTTAGAGAACCACTGAATGGAATGAAACCCAACATAGAATGAATGTTCCTTCTTAGGTAATGACCAAGTGTTGTTACTTTGTAGCTGATCAATCATCCAAAATGGCCGCCTGTAGGGGACTTAGTGTAACATAGGACCCTATGGGAAATGAATGCAAATGACTTCTTTTAGATAACCACTAAATTGAATGGAACCAAATATAGTATGAATGGCCCTTATAAGGTGTTGACCAAGTGTTGTTTCTTTGTAGCCAATCCATCATCCAAGATGGTCGCCATCAGGGGACTTATTTAACTTGGGACCCAATGGGTTTAGAATACCAGAGTTTTTCTTTTACAGAACCACTGAATGTAATGAAACCAAACATAGCATGAATGTTCCTTATGAGATACTGACCAAGTGTTGTTAATTTGTAGCCAAATTTTATCTTTTTTTATATGATTTCTAAAACCAGAGTCAGGTGAGCGATACAGGCTCTTAAGAGCCTCTCCTCTAGTTTATTGATTAATTCACTTTAAAAATCATGCTGACATATAATGGATTTGAACAAACAAATATGTTTTGGTATTTGTTGATTCATTATTGATAGTCACATTTTTTCTGGTTAGCCCTACCGTGGGTCAAATTCAATATTTAGGGTTTACTGTTGATGATTATCATTATAATTTGGGCAACATCATACTTTGGTTTGTAATTGGTTGTCGTTTTTATATGGTACATGTATATCAATGGACCTGCATACTACTTTGCAAATACGTTAGTTTAAAATGAATAAAGAACGAATTTATTTGTAAATTTCAAAAGTATTGAAAGTTAAAGATTGGATAACATGATTTGAATAAACATTTAGTCTTAGATGCATGATTTTTGTCGAGCCTGCAACTTTTGTTGCAGAAAGCTCGACATAGGGATAGTGATCCGGCGGCGGCAACGGCGTCGGCGGCGTTAGCTAACTTCTTAAAAGCTTTATATTTTAGAAGGTAGAAGACCTGGATGCTTCATACTTTGTATATATAGATGCCTCGTGTTATGAACTTTCTGTCAGTCACATGTCCAATGTCCTTGACCTCATTTTCATGGTTCAGTGACTACTTGAAAAAAAAGTTTTGATTTTTTGTAATGTTAAATTCTCTCTTATTATAAGTAATTGGATAACTATATTTGTTATATGCGTACCTTGCAAGGTCCTCATGCCCATCACACAGTTTTCACTTGACCTCGACCTCATGGATCAGTGAACAAGGTTAAGTTTTGATGGTCAAGTCCATATCTCATATACTATAGGTAGTAGGTCTAGTATATTCTGTGTATGGAAGGACTGTAAGGTGTACTTGTCCAACTGACAGGTGTCATCTGACTTGGACCTCATTTTCATGGTTCAGTGGTTATAGTTAAGTTTTTGTGTTTTGGTGTGTTTTTCTTAAACCATAAGCAATATGTCTACTATATTTGGTGTATGGAATGATTGTAAGGTGTACATGTCTAGCTGACAGGTGTCATCTGACCTTGAACTCATGGTTCAGTGGTCAAAGTTAAGTTTTTGAGTTTTGGTCTATTTTTCTATTACTTTATGCATTAGTCAACTATATTTGGTGTATGGAAATATTTTATGATCTATATGTCTGTTACGCAGGTTTTCTTTTAACTTGACCTCATTTTCAAGGTTCATTGCTAAGTGTTTGTGTTTTGGTCTGTTTTTCTTAATTTATAAGCAATAAATCCACTATATTTGTTGTATTGAAGAATTGTTAGCTGTACATGTCTGCTTGGCATGGTTCATCTGACCTTGACCTCATTTTCATGGTTCATTGATCAATGTTTCGTTTTCTTTGGTTAATGTTGAGTTTATGTGACAGTTGTAATAAAGCTTTATATTAGGTATATCAACATAATATCAATGATTAGTAAAGAAGGCGAGACATTTCAGCGTGTCCACTCTTGTTTTTTATAGTTGTTAGTAGCTTTGTCCACTTGTGTTTGAAGTATTTGTATTTTTATCCATCTAATGAGTCCAGCCTTTTTCAACTGATTTTTAGCTCACCTGACCTGAAAGGTCAAGTGAGCTTTTCTCATCACTTGGCGTCCGTGTGTCGTAAATTTTAATCAAAATCTTTTCCTCTGCAACTACTGGGCAAAATTTAACCAAAATTGGCCACAATTATTATAGGGGTATCTAGTTTAAAAAATGTGTCTAATGACCCGGCCAACCAAACCAAGATAACCGCCATGGCTAAATATAGAACATATGGGTTAAATGTATGTTTTGGCTGATATTTCTGAAACCAAAGCATTTAGAGCAGATCTGACATTGGGTAAATTTGTTTATTAGGTCAAGAACACTCAATCTGCCCTGTAATTTCAGACAAATCAGACAGCCCGTTGTTGTGTTGCTGCCCCCTAATTAGTAATTTTAAGCACATTTTGCAGTGTGGTTATTATCTTGAATATTATTATAGAGATACTATGTAAACAGCAATAATGTTTAGCAAAAAAAGATCTACAAATAAGTCACCAAAATTGTCAGTTGCCCCCTTAAGGAGTTATTGCCCTTTATAGTCAATTTTAAACCAATTTTTCTAAAATTTTTGTTATCGTTTTAAACAGTCTTCTCCTCTGACACGACAGGGCCAAATTTAACCAAACTTGGCCACATTCAGCATTATGGTATCTAGTTTTAAAAATGTGTCCAATGACCTGGCCAACCAACCAAGATGGCTGCCATTGCTAAAAATAATACATGAGGTGAAACGTAGATTTTGGCTTATAAACATATAACCAAAGCATTTAGAGCAAATTTGACATGGTAAATTTTTATCAGGTCATGATCTATCTGCCCTGAAAGTTTCAGATAAATCGGACAACCTTTTGTGTTAGATTGGTGCCACCGAATTAGTAATTTTAAGGAAATTTTGCAGTGTTTGGTTATTATCTTGAATATTATTATAGATAGAGATAAACTGTAAACAGCAATAATGTTTAGCAAAGTAAGATCTACGTATAAGTCAACATATATTGTCATTTGTTAACCATTTTTCTAAAGTTTTAGTAATCTTTAAACATGTTTACAAACATCTTCTCCTCTGAAACAACATGGCCAAATTTAACCAAACCTTGCCACGATAATCATTGGGGTATCTAATTTTAAAAATGTGTACGATTACCCGGTCAACCAACCAAGATGGCCACCATGGCTAAAACAGTGCATAGGGGTAAAATGTAGATTTTGGCTTAATTCTCTCAAACCAAAGCATTTAGAGCAAATCTGATGCGGGGTAAAATTGTTCACCCCTTAAGGAGTTATTGCCCTTTCTAGTAAAAATTTAACAATTCGCAAAATTTAACAAGTTTTTACAAAATATTTTCACATGTAATTACTGGGCTAAGTTCATTATATATAGAGATAATTGTAGCAACAATCATGTTCAGTAACATAAGATCTACAAACTCGTCACCATCTCCAAAACACAATTTTGTCATGAATTTACTTGTGTCCATTGTTTAATATGTACATAGACCAAGGTAAGCGACACATGCTCTTCGGAGCTTCAAATTTAATGAAACTTATCACAAATGTTGCCTAGCATATGAGGACGGGACTTTTCACTTGGGAATTTCTAAAATGGCATCTGTAACCATGGAAACTGCAAAAAATGTGACAAAATGCAAAATGCTTTTAATATAATGAAATCAAGGATAATGCAGAACAATGATTTGTGGTCCGTTTTGGTGACTTTTGTGTTAGCATTCTTACACAGGATTACTTGTTTCTTGTATGTGTTTATTGAATAGTATTCTTTTAAAGAGTCATTGCCTTTAAAATGATATGCATTGATCAGAAGTTTCCTTGGTATGAAATATTGTTTTTTTTCTGTACTTTTTTTGCTGATATATGACTTTGGGCTACTGCCACAAACTTGTTCATGCGCTTTACTGTCCTGAAACAATCTGACAATTATTCAACAGTGTTTCATTATCTGTAATAGAAATTACTAAATAGGTATACCAAAAGGGCAATATGCCAATTATTTAGTCTTATTGCCATATGACCAAAAAGAGCAAATTCCTCCAGGGAAGAAAAAGCGCCAAAGGGGGAGTTAATGCCCTTAAAAACAATCTGCCGTACCGATGACAAAAAAATAATGTCATTTTTTTACCAGCCAATAAGTATGCTTCAAATTGGTGTACACAAATAATCATCTTCTGTTAGATAAGAAAAAACTGCAGAGTCAATAACTCAGTAACAGTGGGAGTGAATTTCCAAGCCATGTTTCCATGTCACTCGAGTGGGTTTTAACGTGACCGTTAGCCTAATTTTAACATACTCATGCGTTGTCATTTTTATGACGGATAACTGCGTACATACCAAGAAGCTCAGAAGGTTATAATAGGTCTATTCACCACTGGGTGTACAGTTTAAGCGTTATACGTTTTTCGTTTATATAAATAAATATTTGATAAATTATTTCTTTCATGTGTGATGTTGAAATACTGCTGCTACTGTGAGGAAAATTTAATTTTATAATTTCAAAATAAAAATCTTGTCGTTTTTTATAGTTTCTGGTACTAAGACGACAAAAGAAGTCATATACAAGGCGTGTGTCCAGTAATGCGGTGGAATAAACATTTCTTCTTAATGTCCCCAAAAACATTTCCAACTTTTAGAAAGAAATTTGTGAAACAGAAACTATAAAGAAAGGAAAATAAGTTTGTACATAATAATTATCACAACAGGAATTAATACGAATACAAATATGAATACTTTATTTATTACAGTCCGAATATATATATGCATACAGGATCAGTTGTACAGTAATTTAGGATTACATTCAAAATAAATAATAAATAACTGTCATCCATTCAATAAAGAGAAAACATAATACACATAGCAATGCATAGCACATACACTACTTGAGTTTCTGGTTTGCGGAATGAACTTAGTAACGCATTTATATATTTTCATACTAAACAAATCAGACTCATTGAACACTAACCAAATAAAATATCGTAACTCTGAATTTTAAGATAAATTTGACATTTAAAAAATTCTACCTAAAATCCGAATGAGTTTTTTCCCCATTTGTTGTGCCTTTCATTTAAACTGAAACTCGTTTTCACTTGCATATTATTACACTGCCTACAATTTTTTTTTTATCCTTTTCGATTTTTTTCATAGCTAACCTCTTTTAGGTTGAGTCCGGTAAAGCGAATAAGTTTTTAACATTAGTAATATTATCAACAGTATCTTTCAGTCAATCCTATATCTACTCATTGAAATATTTTTATCTTTTCATTTTCATTTTCTATACCAACATTAGTACATTAAATATATATAGTATTAAAAAACGATGATGTCGTACCTTTGTGAGTTTTGATATTTGTTATAACTGGAGAGGCAGTTTGGTGAAACATAGATGTATATATGATTGAAAAAACTAACATTATAATTTAAACCTTTGATTTTTTATGATTTTTTATTCAACAAATAATGTCAATGTGCTATGGGATACGGAGTAGGGGTTGCATATTATATTACATGATTTTATGTACACCAATAATATGTTTGTAGAATTTCTGCGCTATCGAAAGGAGAAACAACACTCGTCTGGTATCCTTCACCTTTCTATTACAAACATTGTCAATATTAATGTTGATATATATTTCATGTAAATATACAATGCTGTGCATTATCGATGATATTTTTTTAAACTGATAAATTTTAAACATTTGTTATGACTTTTCATCTACACCTGTCCAGCAACAAGAAAAGGAAATAAAACTAAGATAAAAGAAATGGAAACTGTATTTTCGAAGATATTTTTTTTTGGCTAAGTGTTTTGGAATATGCAGTCATGACTTCTGCGCTCTAGTTCCAAATATTGCTCACAACTGCTCCCTTGATATGTCATGTCATTCCATTCTGTCTGGTTCTCGCATACCTTGGTATATTGGCATTCGGGAGAACTATTTTTGTGTTGCTTTAAAATATACGCAGTGTTTTCAATATCTGAAAATTCAATATTACAAGCGCAGCATTCAATGTCCTTTGCTATTCCACAATAATAAAAACCAGCCAAGGCTAACTGTTCCAAGTCAGTCTTTGGAAGAGTGTCTGGAAATGATTTAAAAGAGGTCAGTCGATCCTCATATTTTTGATGGCCGACATATATTAACGGTCCATCAGTCATCATTGAACCGCTTTTCATTTTACGAGCCATAGCAAAATTGCAAGTTTGAAAGGTTTTTGTATGTCTTACTAATGGATCTTGCATGTCATTCCAATCACGCAGACAGCCTCCGCAATTGTGACACTGTACATAATCCGAAACATGAAAATAGAAAAATCCAGCGTTGGCTAACTTTTCTCTATATGTTTGTGTTTCGATCGGATAATCATAAAATGTTTCAAGCCGAGATTCAAAGGAACTGAACTGCTGAAAACCCAACGGAAATTTCATGTTCAGGAAAATGTTTTTCAATAGCATAAAAGCTCCTTCGCTTGATCCTTTATAAGTTAATCCATTTCGTCTGTAGTGGTACCACGACTTTTCACTTTTCATGACAATAATCACTTCAAATATTTTGTATAAGTGCTCGTACATGCTTTTATTAAGCTGTAAATCGTTCAAATTGAATTTTCCAACGTCGTACAACCTCAGAAACCGGAACGATTTGCCTCGGAAAAGCCAAGCAATAATACCTCGTAAACAACTGCACTGTTCCTCACCAAGACTCTGTATTTCTTTCATATGGAAACTAACTCGGTTTTCCTCTACTTCAACACCCAATCCCTTTAAAATTTTAAATCCAAACTCCTCAAATTGTTCGCAAGCATTTAGATAGAATGCCAACTTGTCAATGCTGTTTTCCCCGGATACATCATTAATTATGTCTTTAATAAACTGCAAACACTTATCTGTTGTTTCTGTCCCATTGCACCGATTCGGAAGCTCTATTAAATCTTGCTCTTTAATATAAAAAAATGCAATGTTGTAATAAGTATTTATAAAAACTAGGCCTCTTACTTGTGAATTGGTAGGAAATAAGGTACGTTTCAATTAAAGAACGTTTGGTTCGAATTGTGTCAGATAAACATGATAAAAGACTTCCTTTAAAAACCTGAAAAGCCTTTTCAATTTTAATCTTGAAATAGGTGATATTCAATTCATGATTTTCTGGAATCATTGTAAAAACATATGATGAAAAGGGGGTCTGTGGTATGATTTTCAATACGGCGATAATTTACCGAAGTCCTAATGATATGTAAGCAAATACTTCCTTCATCGCAATTAATGAAACATGAAAAAACATTTCCGACGTCTTTAATTGAAAAGCTTTACTAATAAGGTGCTTACTGAATAATTACAACGACGTTACATTATTCAATCGATTTTTGTTATTGTTAATGTGATTAAGTTACAAATTAATAATCTGTTAAACATTGAAAATAAAACAAAATCTGAAGAAAGTTAGCTGAGTGTAATTGTGGTAAAGATATCTTACGCCTTTGCATATTCATATCTGAAATACCAAATTTTAATTCAGACCCTGAGTATAACTGGCAAAACATTAAACAAGATATGTGTATATCGGGTAAAATATATGTGAAAACGAAATAAAAAAAAATCTATTGAAAAAACTGTTTGTGTTGGATGGTTGGTTTGCCTTTCCAACAAACATTCATAACTTAAAACATAAAGTCCTAAAGTATTGATACGGATTATATATGATGCTACATGTATATATACTGTATATTTGGTTAGTTGCAACACGTTAACGTTTTACCTATGTAGTAAAAGTAAATAGTATAACATAGTTATAGTGCTACGTCATTACCTCAGGTTAGGAAATGATTCAAAATATGCATGTTCTTATGAGGAGGCAGTCATCTCTGATAACTGCCAATATATTTATTCTGCTTAATCCAATTTTTTTTATGTTATTTCGAATAGATAGAAAAAATATTACATTATTTCTTATAATTTAATTCTAAATTCCATTTTAACCCGTAGAAAACCATGAAAAAAGGTTGATGACGTCACGGTCACATGACTAAATTATGTCTATGTGCTCATAACAAAATAAGTAACCCAATCAGAAGACGGGTCACATCCAAAATTGAATTATGTAGGGATAAACTGTAAACAGCAATTATGTTCAGCAAAGAAAGATCTACAATTAAGTCAAACATGATCAATTTTTCAAATGACCCTTTGAGGAGTTATTGCTCCTCATAGTCAATTTATAACAATTTTTATAAATTTTTAGAAAATATTTTTCACTGTAATTACTGGGCCAAATTCATTATAGATATAGATAATTGTAGCAACAAGAATGTTCAGTAAAGTAAGATAAACAAACACTTCACCATCACCAAAACACAATTTGTCATAAATTTATCTGTGTCCATTGTTTAATATGCATATAGACCAAGGTCTCTGGGTCTACTGCATTCACGGTCATCCCAAGATGTCAGATAAAAATTAGGTCAGTTTCTGTATTGTCCGTTAAATTGTTTATATATCCTTTTTTTTTAACAAAACATACATTGATACGATGTAAATTTATAAAAGATTAACACGGAAATCACTAATTACTACCGAGAAATGTGCATGAAACGGGAAATTCGATTTGAAAAAAATCACTTAGATGACCGTAAATCATCATCAAAATATTTTCAAATTGACCGTAACATATAACAAGGATGACCGTGATTGGTAAACAAATGACCGTAACTTGTAAATGATGACCGTAACTTGTAAAGGGTTGACTGTAATTTAGAAAGAATGGCCGTAACTTTTAAAAGGATGACTTTCATTTGTAAGAAATATCCGTATTTGTTTTCATAGCTTTTTGTTGAGTTTGTCTTAATAGGGGTTCGGTTAGCGGATATAAATATGTTTCATAAATTTCTGTTAACTATTTGCCGTATTTTGGGTTCATGACAATGAAAGTAAGTTGCATATTTCTCGTTAACAATGAAATATTTATTCAAATGACGTTGAAATTTTAAAACAAATTGACAGCGATACGACGAAAAATTGAAGAAACAAGGATGTCTCCCTAGAGTGTATACGAATGCCTCATCTACACTATCATTGTCTATGTTCAGTGGACCGTGAAATTGGGATAAAACTGTAATTTGGCATTATAATTAGAAAGATTATATCATAGGGAAAATGTGTACTAAGTTTCAATTTGATTGGACTTCAACGTTATCAAAAATTTCCGCGACCAAAGACTTTAACCGGAAGCTGGACAGACGGACACACGAACAGACGAACGGACGAACGGACACACAGACCAGAAAACATTATGCCCAAAAATGGAGCATAGAAAATCCTAATGTGTCTTGATATATGAATTACATTTCTGTATATATAAAAATTGACAAGGTTCACCCTTGTGATACGCTATTCTTACAAGACTATTTTAAGGCTCTATTTTGCTCGTTTGGTCGTACTATTAAAAAAAACAAAACATAATCATATTTGTAAGACAAAATAGAAGAGCAATCAAATAAGTTATAATACTAATGGGTGTACATGCATTGGAATTTGTTAAAAGGTGTATTTATTATATGTCATTAAAAGGAATCCCAGAAAGAAAAAAATTCCTTTGAATTGTAGTTGGAGGCTGTCCACCGCATTTAAAAAAAAAAGTTTACTTGTAAGGTGTCAATGTATTGCTTTTTGTTGCATGTGTTCCCCTCTTGTTCATGTGCATGTCTTATTGCAAATTCGTTTTAATAATTAAGTACTCTACTGTAAAAAAGAAACATATGGTGAACTATGTATTTAATGACGTCTTATTTCTTCTACCTATAGGATAATACTCACATATAAATACTTTTATACCAACACGATTAACCATTTGATACCAAAAAATAAGTTATATAAATACGGATATTTTTTTTCAAAAGTTACAGTCATCATTTACAAATCACGGTCACCTTATAACCAATTACGTGCACCCTTTTTATTAATTTCCAATTCTGTTACGGTCATCTCGATTGTGATTTACGGTCATCTGAGCGATTTTTTTAAATCGAAATTCCTGTTTCATGCAATTATATGGTAATTTTTTGTAAATTTTCTGTTTACTAAACTTTGAATTTTTCGAAAACTAAGGATTTTCTTACCCCAGGAGTAGATTACCTTAGCCGTATTTGGCACAACTTTTTGGAATTTTGGATCCTCAATGCTCTTCAACTTTGTATTTATTTGGCTTTTTAACTATTTTGATCTGAGCGTCACTGATGAGTCTTATGTAGACGAAACGCGCGTCTGGCGTATAAAATTATAATCCTGGTAATTTTGATAACTATTAACACCACTGGGTCGATGCCACTGCTGGTGGACGTTTCGTCCCCGAGGGTATCACCAGCCCAGTAGTCAGCACTTCGGTGTTGACATGAATATCAATTATATGGTCATTTTTTGTAAATTTTCTGTTTACTAAACTTTGAATTTTTCGAAAACTAAGGATTTTCTTACCCCAGGAGTAGATTACCTTAGCCGTATTTGGCACAACTTTTTGGAATTTTGGATCCTCAATGCTCTTCAACTTTGTATTTATTTGGCTTTTTAACTATTTTGATCTGAGCGTCACTGATGAGTCTTATGTAGACGAAACGCGCGTCTGGCGTATAAAATTATAATCCTGGTAATTTTGATAACTATTTACACCACTGGGTCGATGCCACTGCTGGTGGACGTTTCGTCCCCGAGGGTATCACCAGCCCAATAGTCAGCACTTCGGTGTTGACATGAATATCAATTATATGGTCATTTTTTGTAAATTTTCTGTTTACTAAACTTTGAATTTTTCGAAAACTAAGGATTTTCTTACCCCAGGAGTAGATTACCTTAGCCGTATTTGGCACAACTTTTTGGAATTTTGGATCCTCAATGCTCTTCAACTTTGTATTTATTTGGCTTTTTTACTATTTTGATCTGAGCGTCACTGATGAGTCTTATGTAGACGAAACGCGCGTCTGGCGTATAAAATTATAATCCTGGTAATTTTGATAACTACTATCATGCACATTTCTCGGTAGAAATTAATGATTTCCGTGTGAATCTTTTATAATTTTACATCGTATCAATATATGTTTTGTAAAGAAAATGATTTAGAAACACGTTAACAGAAAATACAGATACTGAATTAATTTTTCATCCGACATCTTGGGATGACCGTGAATGCAGATATACGGTCATCAGCTTAACCCCAGTGAAGGTGAGCGACACAGGCTCTTGAGAGCCTCTAGTTTTAATCTCCTCGGTGTTCAGTATTTTTGTCGTTTAACTTTTTTCAAACCTTAAATGTTTTATAACATTATAACAAAATATTGCTGTTTATCAATAAAATGGACACCTCATTATTCCAAAATTTCATTATAAGTCTATAAGTCGCGTTTTGAAATTGACAAATCAAAAGATAAGAACATCTTATTATCGAACCAAAATAATAAATGAGGTAATTAGCTGGGTCTTTTATTGTACTTGCTTCATTTTTTTTCATATTCCTTTGAGAAACTAATGCATATTATAAACATACCTTGTAATGGGATACGTTCAACTTCGTTATTTTCATTTGCTTGAATTAAAAAAAAAACAGATCTTGAAGTTATGATCATAGTCTTTATTATGACGGCAGATTTGTTTGTTAATGACATAATATTCTGACAAGCAAATACTGTGTTTTCTGTTTCAAACAAAACTCGACAACATAATTCTTATGAATCTAATTTTATAGAATCTAATATTCTGTGATTAGAAAAATAGTATAATTCCGTTAAAACGACGTTATTTTTTACAAATCATTCAACAAAGGACGTGGAACAATTAGTACGGATTGATAAAAATTTAACATGAAATTGTATCCGTTTGACCTAAATACCAATGTTTTTTTGTGATTCAGCTGATACCAAATTTAGTATTTGTGACATGCTACGAACGACTAGTTTGTATTTTTTTCTATAAACTTTAAAACTATCCTTATATTAAAAGATTGAAAATATATCAGATTTGTATTCTTTCCTATCGTGGTAAGAGCATTTTGGTTGAATAATTACATAATAAGTGTTACTAATGTTGTATACTTTTGAACTTAAACAGTTACATAATATTCAATTTCCATTCAATGCTCGTTAGTCAAGACGTGCAGCACGTGTTCAATTAATATGGTGATATATCAAAGAATTCTTTGCTAGAAATGTTGCGTAGACAATATGAACACAATGGTTTAGGACATTGTTAACTTCTTAAGACAAACATAAAATACCTTGGTTCCTTCTCCTTTTATACATTCGCCAAAAACATGCGATAGCAATAATCAAAAATATGAGACAGACGCCTGCAACTACCGGAATGGCTATGTATCCTAAAACACATAACAAGCCTTATATTGACATCTGGTGATGATTTGTATGATTCGCTTATATCAATAAACACATACTTTCGAAACATGTGGGTAGTTCATTTAAAACTACAATAATATTTATTAACAATACTATTTTTTTTTTATTAAAGAATTAAGTTTAGATGATATCAACAATGATCACTGTTTTGTCTACATGCAGTTGATAGTCGATGTAGGCCTTGTGTAGATCTGTGTAGGTTAAGTGAACACAAAACTAGGCATTCAGAACTTTAATATATTTTAGAAAGAAACGATTTGTATATATAATTGATACTTATAACACTTATAAATACAGTTCTTTACAGAAATTTTTGTCTAAACTGGATATATTTATTCGTTATAAAAACACTTTACATAGCCTAAATAACCCCTTATCAACACTTATCCATCATCATTGCCGAACACATAATTCATTTGTAATGGTCTTCCGGAATCGACTGGACGTACACTGACATAAATATTTGTTACTGGTCTTTTCTCAAACACCGATTCACTCATGAATGCATTACTGAAAAAAGTTGATGTTAATTATTTGTTTGTGTAGTATCCCAGACCCGTTAAGATAAAACTAGAAATAAAAAAAACATCACCCCCTCCCTTTGCCAAATACTCCTTGGAGAATAAATCCCATTTGAAACAAACAGAAAAGATAGAAACGTAGAGATCCTTAACATCGCAATCATTTTTCTTCGTCTGAAAGCCCGCTAATGCAGCCTACGTTTTTTGGTACGTAATCGAGACATTTACTGCAAATCATCCAAAACGACTTTCTTAAAAAAGACCACTTAACTTTAAAAAAAAAGGGGGGGGGGGTTCTCGCGCGAAAGTTTATATTTAGTTTTTTTTCGATGGTACCAATTTAATATTTTTCATTCTAATCATCTGTATGACCCGATTTTTTTTAATCAAATTGTGCAAAAAAAACATCCCCTCTTATAAGTCAAGTGGTCGTTCCCTAACTCATAAAAAAGTTTTTCGAAATTCGGTTCTACGTAATAAACATTTAAATGACATAAAGTTTACAAGTGTGAACAAATCTTATGTACAGGTAGCTAAACAAGGTGTTAATATAGATGTAAACAAGTTTAATGTGAAACTAGTGTACATTTCATTAAACTAGATGTAAACATGTTTACTGTACACGGTCAAATAATTATATTCAGCCGGTTTGTTTCAAATCAACACATCTCCATTTTTTTTTCGATTTAAATGTCGATAGGATATTCTAAGGTCTAGTTTATGGTGAGTCATTAATGTTAGGTCAAAGATATTTGGTATGCAATTGTATGAGTATTTGCACATCTCATTATCATGGAGATTATTTGACCCCGGCCTCTCAGTTATGGTCTATTGACTTTGACACTTTTGTTTAGTTTTCATATATTAGTTTGTGTTTAGGTTCGTTTAAAGAGAACTACTTAAAATTAGTCAATGGTTTTTTGTATGCAGTTGTATTAGCATTGACATCTCATTTCCATGGAGATTGTTTAGCCATGTACTTTCAATCATGGTTCATTCACTAAGAATATTTCCTTAACTTACATGCTAAATTTTTGCTATTTTTTATTTCAACATTTGCATTATCGAAATAACAAAAAACGAGACATATCTCTTTGATAACAGTTTATTGTTTTTTAGTTGCATTTTCTCTATAGCTTTACAAAATAAAAATTACGGGGTGTCTATGTTACCATTACATAATATCTAAAAGTATTTTTTTCTAATCATAAATAGTCATGGCAACGGAAAAAAACCAATATCGCATACCATGAATGTGAAAACATTAATTTTGTGATCATGTATATTAAAAACATATTTTTGTGTCCTACATTGTACATGTTCTGTTAAAACTATGCTATGTGTTTACATTTCCTTATCAAAATATGTTCATACCTGAGTTATTTACCACGTCTTTATCTGGATTGTGATTCTCTGGATTTTTATCGGACTGGTTAATAATTGATTCATTTTTCTTTTTTTTCTTTACGATAACTGCAAATACAGATATAGTGGTATGAACATACGGCTCTTCTTGTACTAAAATTTATCATTTTAGAAAATATTTGTAATAAAGGAATATATCCCTCTCGCGCAAAACTCTTTTAAATGCTCGGCATTGACTATACATACTTTTATTTCCTTTTTTGTCAGATTGCTCTTCGTCGTGTGAGTAAGCTTTGGAATTAGTAAATATTTTGGCCTCGAGCATTGCAGAAGATCAATTGATTGTCAACATACCCATTATCGCAGAAACACAATACTGGGTATGTTAATGTAAAGAGAACGACGAAGAAGAAAGAAAGGACAAATGAAAAAAAAAATGATGCCAAAAAATATTTCAGAAATTAAAAGAAGAAACAACAAGAACACAAAAAATTCGAAAGACTTTTTTTTGTCTTTTTCAGAGATAACGATTTCTAGATATTGGAAACACTCCTTTTCTTCGGTCGGTCTTTCGTTTGATAAATCCTGACACCTATCGATGTGTTCGAGATAACAAGATAAACCTTAAAATATGATCACCCTACGGCCTTCAACAATGAGCAAATCCCATATCGCATAGTCAGTTATAAAGGCTCCGTAGTGTCAAAATAAAATAGCTCACTTATTAACTTAAAAAAACAAAATTGCATCTAACATGTCTAACACACGAACTGATTTCTGCTTCGACATGCAAGGTAGTCCAAATGTATTTTATGTAGACCATTATGGTCCTATCAGCAATATAACGACACAACCGCACTTCAGCGTTACCAAAACGCAGTTTAGCTTTAAATCATCACACAATCGTGGTTCGAAATATCATCGCGTTCCAAGTCTTACAAATGTATCAAAAATGTATCAAAGATGAATATCTAATGGTTGTTGTTTGTTATCTATTTCTTGCATGGATAGATATTTCTGGTATCACACTGTACGGAGTGTCATACGTAAATGTGATACGATAATCTGTTTTAATTTTAATGGCTTATCGAGTATAACATGTCGATATTACAGCATTTCCATTGTATAATAGTTAGGTCATTGGTTACTTTAAACGGTTAAGACTAATATATATTAAGTTAATGGTAAGATACATTTATGTGATTTCAAACAAATTATATTAAATACTTACAAAATGTCTTAAAATGTCTAATGTTTTAAAAAGTTTGACACTCGAAAAGAAAAAAAATGACGTCATACTGGAATGTATAAAAGACTAAATCAATATTTTCCGATATTTCTAATTTAACATATTTCGAGTTATGACTACAATGTATAAGAGAAATAGGTATAATAAATTGTGAAAATTTTCCTATATATAGTAATATGTATGGGCTACAATTTACCTGATCCGTTGTAAATTATGTGTGCCTTTGTAATAACAATTGGAGAATTCATTGCATCTCTAAATCGCATACTGCAAGTGAAGTGAATATATGTCAAGTTGCTAATGAAAGTCCAAGTATAATGATTTCCTCTTGCCAAACACGAACATCTGTCTTGTGTACATAACCTTCGCTTGTGATAACAAAGTCCAGACTCATAGCGGATGCTGTCTTTAATCACTCCATTAATATAAATGTCTACACCTTTTGTATCAGGTTCCTTACAGGAGGAGCATGTCAGTTTAAATATATTGCTTTCGTTAATTTTCTGAGTATCCTTAGATACCTCTATATCAATCATAGGGATATCACCTGAAACGTTAAATGTCAATATCATTCATCAATTCAGACATGGAGTGTTCGAATAATCTTACTAAAAGTCTTTTTGAGGAGAGGACAAAGATACCAAAGGGACATTTAAAATCATGTCCAATGAAAAAGGAAACAAAACGAAGGTCAAAAACCAATTTACAAAACACAATAAATTAAACAAAGACTGAGCAACACGAACCCCACTTTAAGTGGATCGTATGTACTCCGAATGGAAAGATGGTCCTACTATAATGTTTAATAATGAAATTCATCCAATCCTTTTTGCTTTTGTTTGACTTTGATGGTTCTATTAAAATTATATTGCACGAATCTACTCACTATAAAAGTCCAAAAGTCTTAAAGACCAATGTTTGTCTTAGTTTGCATGAAAAATTCTCGACATTCTTCAAAAGTATAACGTGCGGCTATTTTTTCTTGACAAATTCTTATCTATATTAAATTTGTATGAAGTTCACTCGATTCATCTTGACAATCTGAATATGGTCTTAAATGTCTTTATAAATTATTGACGTCTGCATACTGTCTTGAAATTTTTAGACACATTATCGACATTCTTTTTTTTCTCTCAGAATTGTTTGACATATTTTGAACATTTTGAATTGTGTCTTAAATTTACTAGACAATTCTGAGTTTTACAAATCATGACCATATACATGATGTAACTTTATATCATTATTTCTCTTTGTAAAATATACTGTTTCAAGTTCCACGTATTAAAACAGAAACAAAAGATAGGTATGCAAATATTTTCATAATAGAAATTTATAGCATTAACAAACACATATGTGGAAATGTTGATAAAACAAATTCAAATATGGGTTTGTAAAATAATTATAAATGTTGATTTATAAATCTTATAATTAATTGCTAAACGATTAAAACCAATCATACTGTACACTTTTATTTTCATTTTACATGCATACTATTCAATGTTAATATGGTAAATTGACATTTATTGTACCAACATGTGGCTTTTCATAATTAGCAAAGTTTTATTGTATCCTTATTCTTCCAACTTTAGTTTAGCGATAATAAAAATAAGTAAACAACAGCACAAGAAAGTGTTATACTGTAGTGCGGAATGTGTCTATACACAATTCAGGCGAAGTTTATACTGTTGAGATAGTGAAAGTACATTCATCTTAAAGACCGTTATGGTCTGATATATCAGACAGCTTTATGACTGTCAAAAATGTGTCAAGATATATTTAGAAATTATTAAGAATGATCGAGACAAATATAAGACAGTCAATAATTGGTCAAGACTAATCAAGACTCTTATCAGATGATACAGAAAGTGTTTGAGAATCATGAGATACCCTCAAGTTGTCACCTTGTTTGTGTCTTCCTAATCGAGTTATGACATTTGCACATCTGTGAACTTCTTTCGCATCTATTACTTTTTTTCAATTATAATCCTAATTATACATTGTATGTCTAAAAGTTTTGACTTATTTTGCTCGCCGTTTTTAATCTAGTAATACGACTACTAAATAATTTACTGCGCATGCTTCATTGTACTTTGCATGTTGAAGAGGAGCTTACACAAATTTTGGCTGGGTGTTTGTCGGAGTGGACACGAACTAACAATGATTAATTAAGGTATATTCAATTGTTGATGTAACCTTAGTTCATTCATTGCAAACATTTTGATAAAACATAACATCTCAACACCGTTCTATACGTTAATTACCTTTTAGGTGAGATACATTCACTGTTCTTTCGTCGTTCCCATGGCGACATTTCCATTCTCCTTCAGCAGTGTCCCTGTTAATCGTAAGTCTTAATCTCGTCAAATTGTTCGGAGTTTTTTCAAAAGACAGGTCATGTGTGTTAGTTCCCAAACAACTCCATGAGTCGGCAGAGATGCATTGCCCTCTGGTAATGTCAAACTGGTCGACAATAAATATGTCGTGTGTTGCGAACAGAACTGAACATTCAACTATAAGATAATTGATATTGATCTTCCATGTCAGACAAACGGGTATTACTGGAGAAACAGGATGTATTTCTGAAAAATAGGTTACTTTGAATTTAGATGCAATTATAAGATCATCTGTAAATATAGCTTTACATTATATGTTTTTCATGATCAATTCATTATTTTTCTTATTTCAATTCGCCTGAATTAATCTTGAAGGTCATGAAGGTCATATTGCTCTTCGGTTCGTATACATGATAACTTTCAAAATAATAATGAGTTTTCCTAATAGATACAACTTTAGAAACACGCTTTGAACGCATGCACTTAACGATTTGTTTTTTTAGCTACTCTCAGGTTTCTTGTAGTAACATGTTTATGATAAAAAAAAATCGGATTGTTTGTTTTTCAACACTCTTCAGCAGCATATTGATTTTGCCTTACAATATGTTTTTAACTATTCCGATCTGTAAATCACTGAAAAGTATACATGAGACCAACTACAGAGGAACTAGGAACTTTTTAAGGACTTTCAAACTTGTGGGTCAGTATAACTGCTGATTGACATTTAAACCTAGAGAATTTCGTCAAAGGATATAAATCATAACCGTGTTCGGTACAACATTTTGAAATTTACTCCAATTTACAATACATTTTAACTGTTTGGGTAAGAGTTCCAGTAACGAGTCAAATGTAGACGAAAAAAACGTCTGACGAACCAGATCAGCATCAGGTACACATTTATATGTTAACTTGTCAGGGGTATATTTGAATAATAATATTACAACGTCAATTAAAACAAAAATAATGCATCCAATTGATAATGAGACGGACAAATCCAGGCAAGAAATTCATAACGATGTAACTACAGCAACATCCTTAATGACACTACGCAGAAAATAGAACAGCAGGACTCCACAAGAAAGTGCTTTGAGGTGCTCCGCTCCAGAAACCAAACTTGATCCACAAATTTAACCAATCGTGTTGTTCCTAGTTATGTCAGCTAAACCCTCTATAATGTACAGATTTTACAACAGTAATGTGTTTAACTATTACTACAGGTAGAGCATATACCAACTATTGGTTGATTAAAGTGGATTAAGTGAAATTTAAAATACACTTCGTAAAGCAAAATACAAACATATAGCACATTAGAAGATATTGTGTCTACGATGATAGATGTATTCAATATGCTCAAATAAAACTATATTTTTATTGTAATCATACCCCTCAAATGAAGGCAAAGGACGACTGTTTAACTTTAGTAGACAGGTGACCTTAAAGCAAATACAGTTTAAACATTTTTCTTTGGTAAAAACTGTCTTCATTCAAGACAAACTTAACCAGATAAAAAAACACATTTTTTTAACTTGATATATCAACGACATGTTTAAGGAAATATATTGATTTAGTGTTGGTGTTTGTATGCCACCTTCAAGCGCCAGTTGAAGACTGTTTTGTGGCGGCCAGTTTTATTGATGCAGGAATTTGAATTATTCAGGGAAATTTACCAACCTTCGATAGGAAAACTGACTATCATATTCAATTAAGATTGGAGCCGAGGTCAAACGCAAGAACGGAGTTTGAACTCAAAATCTCAGTGTTGATTGGCTAATAGTGATTACAGCAAAAGAATGACGTAGAAAAACATGGCCACCGAGGCCCATCTTGAGACAATATAATGTAAAAGATAATTAACAATTTATACTTTTTTATAAAATCAAATGAGGAATACATTCAAGAGGGACGAAAGATACCAGAGGCAAAGTCAAACTCATAAATCGAAAATAAACTGACAACGCCATGGCTAAAATGAAAAAAAGACAAACATACAAACAATAGTACACATGACACAACATAGAAAACTAAAAAAAAAGCAACACGAACCCCACCAAAACTACGGGTGATCTCAGGTGCTCCGGAAGGGTCAGCAGATCCTGCTCCACATGTGGCACCCGTCGTGTTGCTTATGTGATGACAAATCCGGTAAATAGTCTAATTCGGTAGGTCACATTCATTAAAGGGAAGGGGATTGTAGTTATGACGTAAGGAACATATCCGATATCATTTGTGAAACGGTTATTCCATAACGGTCAATCAACTCGTGATGGCGTCCGTAAATTTGACGAAGGGATGATTTCAACTTCACCATTTGGAACTCTTGGTTTAATAGCGTCCTAGTGAGCAGCAATCCTCTTTCAAGAAAATTATGATAGGAAATGCAAGCACGGGAACATAGTATCAATTGAGAGATATATACCCCGTATGCAGGTGCTGCTGGAATGTTGATACTTAAAAATGGCAAGTTTACAATTGGAAAGCTGAAATAATATTTTTTTGTTTGTTTTCAACCGACCCTCATTGTCATTTTCTAGATGTAAGTCAAGATATGAGGCCGATATTCAAACCGTTGTACAGTGTAATCCTTTCAAATACTTGTAATTACTGCTACATTTAACTAACCAGAGTAATTTAAGGAGATTCATTCTACATGGAAACACAAAAAACAATTGAATTTTACTATGCAAAACATATTTACCTGATAGAATCAAGCACAGTTTAGCGAGTCTTAATACATATTTGGACTTCATCCTAACAATGATCCAGACTTGTTCAATCTGTCTGAAAGAAAATAAGCTACGAATTGATAGAAAATAGAACATTAGATTAAATAACTAACAAAACCAGTTGAGTTAAAATTCGTTTTCCCTATAATTCATAGTACTTTTTATGATTTTTTATACAGAGGTACGTAGCAGGCATCCTTAATCTTTTGATACAATGTGTTTCGGGTTGAGATATACAATGGCTTATAGTTTGTCATATTATTCTTCGTATGCCGTCATAAAACCATTTCTCATTGAAAATATAATAGTTGTTTACTCTGTGAAGTATTTTGGTTAATAAAAAAGTAAATCACAAAAATACCTAACTCCGAGGAAAATTAAAAAAGGAAAGTCCCTAATCAAATGGCAAAATAAAAAGCTAATTTTCCTAAAGAAAGACGACAATGCATGATGACGTCACATAAAAAGAATACTTTGTTTACAGATCTTGTGCCTGCATAATGTTTAGAAATCATTAGAAAAATAGATTCCACCACCAAATCTCATGTCATACGACAGTTCTGCACTCTCGACAACCTTTCAAATATTTAAAACGCCCGGCGAAATGTCTCGGTTCGAGAAATATCGTTTCACTATCGGTGCAATAGTATAATCCACATTGATATACCTCATACAAAAGCTACAATTGTTATGTTCTTATTTAAGGTGGTACCTAACACTACAGGGAGATACCTCAATAAAATCAGCATAACGTTTTAATGACGTTGTGTTCATAATGGAATATTAAGCTTCTCAATGATACAAAAAGGTGTTTGTCAAACTGCTATATATTTTGTTATTTTAATTGTGATACATATAAAGTTTTGTATATATATGTGTATAATTGTAGGAAAATATTTGCATGTACTTTTTAATTTCTGTTACCTTTATGGACCCCAAATACCTTTGGGAAAAAAAAAACACGTCACTGTAATAGTTTATTCAAATAAAGAAAGTAGAAAAGTATTACAAACTTGATAGCATGAAATACGTATTTCAAATCAAAATCAAAACTGATGATCAGTTGCCAAAATCGTCTTTATCTTATTACTTGATAAGAAAATCTTACGAAATCTAAAGGAAGCCATTTTGTTTGATTTCGCCTACACTACTTTATATCGATGCATTAGTATAATCAGCATGTCTGTACCTCATAAAAAGTCTACAAGTGTTACATTACTATTTAACACAAGGCTAAATTCACCATAAGCAACCCAAGAAAATGATTGTTCCATGTCAGAAATATGACAGTTGTTTAACATTCGATTATTGCGTTTGAGTTTGGAATTGACCGTTTTTTTTTTCTTATAAAATATATATATATAAGTTGAGTTATTTTGTAATTTAATTTTTGATAGATAACAAGATTTTTAAATATGATTATATTTATAGTAAAATATATATATGTTCTTTTCAATTTTCTTACCTTTATGAACCTCAAATGCCTTATCAGGAATAACACTGTCACTGTAAAAGTATATTAAAATGAAGAAAGTAGAAAGCATTACTTACTAGATAGTATGATATACTTAATCCAAATTAAAGTTAATACTGATGATTAGTTGCCAAAATCGTCTTAATCTTATAACTTGATTATAAGATCTTTACAAATAAAATTTTCGGAAACCATTTTGAATTGATTTTGTCTACACTACGTCTTCACTATATATAGATACATTACAAAGACAGGTATTTAAAGTATAAATTGCGCTTTATAGTACTGAAGAATACGTTTAAATACCTTGACAAGGTTATCTTATCAAATTGTATTATTTGGAAGTGCGTAACATGATTTATGACCAACTAAATGTTTGATTGCACACTAACATGTTTAGTGATTTATCCTGCTGTTCCGAAACAATGATATATATTTTGAGATGACTGTATACACAGGATAATGAGTCTCCTTGTGCATATGGCGTCTGTTATTGTGAGTATATTTTTCAATACTAGCCTCAATCATTGGAACGTACTGCCTATCACATCAGCTTACCTGTCTAAACACGTATATATGAAATGAAATGAACATGCAAACTATTTGAAGGTAAAGAAACCCATTGCAAATTATGATAGACCTGAACAGTGAGAATCACCGTTCTAAATAACAGCATGATAGTTATAATAAGTTAGTTATGATTCTTATGTGACATTATTCGTAGTGTGTATGAAACGATACATTTTCGATATGTTAATGAATTATAACAATATTGCATTTTATATAAACTCTTTTAAACAACAGTGTTTAGATATATGTAATACATTTCATTGCATTAAGCTTTTTTTCTTCAATTTAACATACCGACGCTCAATTTCAAATAGAGGCTTTGGTATTTTGAATTATTTGTGTCTCGGACTAACAAGAAGATAAGACGGATAAGATATTTAAATTTTTCTATTTATATATAACTTAAATTTCTTAAATTATACATTCATTTATTTTGAAATAATAAATGTTATAAGACAAAATTTAAGGTGGTACCTAACACTACAGGGAGATAACTCTGTAATATCAGCTAAATGTTTTAATTACACTGCGTTTTGAAGGCAACATAAAGCTTATCAGTGATCAAAATAAGTGTTTGTCAAACTGTTATATAATCAGTGTAATTTTTCTAAATAAACGCTTGGTTCAAATGTTTCAATTTTTGTAAAAGGGTCAAGGTAAATACTTTGTCAAAATTTTATGAAAATTAAACGAGCCAAATTAATTTTAGTAAACGTGTTGGGTACCACCTTAAAAGGCAAATAAAACCCAATATTGATCTCCCGTATCGAAGTGCCTATATATTCATTTGAGTAAACACATTCCGTCATCGTAAAAACAGAATATCACGTCGGATACATCAAATTGATGAAACTTAAATATTCATAATGCACGATTTACGATTTGAAAATAATGACTTGCAATAATTCTATAAACGAAGCGATACTGCATCACCTATCATAACTCAGTCTTTAGATATATACCAACCATTTACAGTCAAAGTGACATCAGACAAGTCAAAGGTAATTAAAAATCCTGTCTCATTGTAATTAAGCCTCTATACGTGTTATACTGCATGCTTTGCAATCTAAAATGTGTCTGTTCCAATATTTGTCTCAATAATATATTTACGAGTGAACTAGATTGGAAGGTCGGTAAATTTTGATATAAGCCTCAATAATTTTCTTACGGTTATAAACGGTTACCTTATTTAACAAAACGCATGTGATAGCTATGTTTAACTGTCGTTCAAACTAAATAGTTGTCACTTTAACATTACATATCTCAAACCTTGAATTTCAGAACTAGCAGCGGAAAAAAATCTATAGAAATAGAATTTTTTTAAAAGAAAGTAAACCAGATCGCAGGTGCATAAGACAAATGGAGTATTCGTTACTGCTTTTAAGCATTTTAACAGGTACTTATGTGTTAGTCATACATACAACCATCTATGCAAGACTAATTCTATGTAATGTATTGGGTTTTAATTACTGTACAATAACATTGAGAATGGAAATGGGGAATGTGCCAAAGAGACAACACCCCAACCATTAAAAAAACAACAGCAGAAAGTCACCAACAGGTCTTCAATGTAGCGAGAAATTCCCGCACCCGGAGGCGTCCTTCAGCTGGCCCCTAAACAAATATATACTAGTTTAGTGATAATGAACGCCATACTAATTTCCAAATTGTACACAAGAAACTAAAATTAAAATAATACAAGACTAACAAAGGCCAGAGGCTTCTGATTTGGGAGAGGCGCAAAAATGCGGCGGGGTTAAACATGTTTGTGAGATCTCAACCCTCCCCCTATACCTCTAGCCAATGTAGAAAAGTAAACGCATAACAATACGCAAATTAAAATTCAGTCCAACAGAAGTCCGAGTCTGATGTCAGAAGATCTAACCAAAGAAAATAAACAAAATGACAATAATACATGAATAACAACAGACTACTAGCAGTTAACTGACATGCCAGCTCCAGACTTCAATTAAACTGACTGAAAGATTATGATTTCATCATATGAACATCCTTCCCGTTAGGGGTTTAGTATCATACCATCATAACATATATGAGAAGAACATAACCCGTGTCATGCCAACAACTGGTTTTTGAATAAATGTGTTTAGTTCCGATGCAAAGACCCTATAAGTGAATCAATATTAACGCCAAAATATGCAATCTTTAATGACCTGACAACAGTATCGTAACTATATCCCTTCTTAATAAGTCTATTCAAAGGTTTTGTTAGTTTTTGAGGTGAATACTGACACCTTTGTGCTTTATAAAGAATATTTCCATAAAAAATTGGATGTGAAATACCTGAACGTAGAAGAAGTCTGCATGTTGAGCTATATTTACGAATGATGTCCTTATACCGATGATAAAATTTAGTAAAGGTATTGACTAGTTTGTGATATCGAAAACCCTGGTGTAATAATTTTTCAGTAATACATAAATTTCTCTCGTTAAAATCTAAAACATTGTTACATACACGAGCGAATCGTACAAGTTGAGATATATAAACACCGTAAGATGGTGACAAGGGAACGTCACCATCTAAAAATGGATAATTTACGATAGGAAATTAAAAATCATCTCTTTTATCATAAATTTTAGTATTCAGCTTTCCGTTAGTGATATAGATATCAAGATCGAGGAAAGGACAGTGGTCATTGTTAGTGTTAGCTTTATTTAAAGTTTGTTCAGCAGGAATAATTTCTTTAATATACATACTGAAGTCGTCATTATTGAGAGCCAAAATATCATCCAAGTATTATTAAATTTGTTTATCAGATATTGTTTAGATGGGTCTTTGCTTATTTTTGTAATAAATTGTAGCTTATAGCAATACAAAAACAAGTCCGCAATACGTGGTGCACAGTTAGTCCCTATTGGAATTCCGATAATCTGACGATATACGGAATTCCCAAAGCGAACAAAAATGTTATCTAGTAAAAATTCAAGGGCATATATAGTATCAAAGCATGTCCAATTGACATAGATTTTGGGTTTATTGCGACTAAAAAATGACCTAAAAGAGTTTGAACATATATATTCACATTCTGACTTTTTAAATGCCCATTTAATTAGGTGTGTGAATTTTTTCTTAATGAGAATGTGAGGCAATGTGGTATACAGGGTAGAAAAATCAAAACTTTGAACAGATACAAAATCACCAATATAAGCATGCAATTTATCAAGTACTTTAATACAACGAGTTCTTGAACACTCCAAAAGTAATTAATTCCACTCTTTTCGAAGGCCTTATTTGAACAATTTATTATCAGATTTTTAATTGTACCAAGTGTGCTGGTAAGAAGAATAGACAATTTAGTAGTGGAACAATGGCTTGAAGACGAAATAAATCTATATTTGTAAGGTGTTTTGTGTAGCTTCGGAAGCAAGTACATAGTTGGGACTTTCATTGTATTTGGCTCTGCTTGTAAAGCGGTATCTAAAAGTTTATGTTTGTAACAGATGTCATTTTCTGAAAATGGAGTCAGTTGGAATGTTGGTGAATTGGTGATTTCTTTTTTCAGAACCTCAATGTAAAATTTACGTCAAACGATAATAATGTTATTAGCAGCTTTATCGGCCGGGACAAAAACAAATTTCATGGCTAGTTCTTTTAGTTTATGTTTGATACGAGAAATAGGTTTTTTGTGGTTATTGTTAATAGTAAAATGTTCTTTAAAATGTTGAATACGTATATCAACTATCTTCATTACTGAATTAAAAAAAAAGTATGGAGTGAGTCGTAGATGATATTACGACCCTCATTCCAATTAATAATTGACGGGGGACGATATTTAGGTCCTTTACTGAGGAATGATTTTACCTCTCGGTCTTGAACGATGTTAAGATTTCCTGTTATAACATAGGAAATGGGTCCATAAATATATTCGGAGGTACTACAATTACACGAAGTAGGTGTATTTTCACTCACTGATATTAACATCTTTACACAGTTGACTATAATTAAACACAAATTTCCGGGTGGATTTCTTGTAAATATAACAAATAAGAGGTAGCTCAGCATTGTCAAAATATCCAGGAATTTGTTCTTTAACAGAATGGTCGTTAAATATACCGGCAATATTTACAAAATCAAAACTTTTATTGACATACTTTATTTTAATAAAATGCTTTTTATGATTTTCAGGGCGATCAATTATGGAAAATAGTTTAGAATAACAATATGCCATAATAATGTGAACAATTTCATGCCTAGGACTGCTATATGAAATTGTGTTGCAATCCTCCAAAATTTTATTTAACTTATTAACCGGTAATGAACAGAGTTTTGTTAACAGATAATGTCTTCCGTTGTTTTTTTAAAATAGAAATTAGGTCCGAAATATTGGTATGATTAGTCCGAAATTTTCTTTGATTGCGATTTGTTCTACGGCCGCGAGAACGGTTTTTACGAACAGTTTTAGAAACTATATCCAAAATGTTAACGGAATCGGTTCTAGATATATTACTAATTCCATGATATTATCATTAAGACCGAGAGGGTAGACTGTTTGTAATTTTTTAATCCAATTTAATTCAATTATTTTCCGTGATCGTACAAATTTTGAATGAGATTCACTAGGCTGCTTATTTACTACTTCTAAAGGTTGAACTGCTAAATATTTAAAAGGATGGTTGTGCTTCTTAAGGTGTTGGTAAATGATACTTTTGAATTTATTGGGTCTTTTAAAACGATACAGATGTTCTTGAGTGTCTGCATTTTAAGAGAATTAAATGAAAACTAGTTTTACTTGTAGAATGATTCATATTAGTCGACTATGTTCCGTCCAAGGGCAAATAGCAAATCATTTTCAGGACAAAAAAACCCCAAACGAACACAAACACAGTAGGCAGTTTCTTCAATGAGTGTTCGACTGAAAATTAACTCTTTAGCTAAATCCGGATGTACACCGTATATAGAATGAATATAAGCTGCATAGGTATTATCGAGCATGCAAAGTCTTGTACGAAAACTAAATGCTCAAAATTTGATAATGTTATTCAAATGTTAATAGTATTGTAAATGTTGTAGGGATCATTCCTTACTCAACCTGCTCCGTAAACATGTGTTTTTACTGGACATTGAGAAGTAACAGTATAACATTCAATTGCAAGATTGACGATCTCCATCTTCCAGTCTACATACATAACAATTTCGAAAAAGAGATCGCTAGATGTAGTATCCCGATTCCGTTCCCTCATTGTACTGCAACGTACAGTAATACAACTGTACGACAGAACAAAGACAAAAATGAAACAGTAGTTGTAGTCAGAGGAATTATCGACGATAGTTTGAATGGTAATTGGTCATGCCATCATGGTTATGGATCAATGAATAATGCTGTTGTTGAAATCAACATCCCAGTGATACAAGGTATTGTCTCCTACTATATCCATAAAATTTCTTCATTTTTCAATACTTAGTTTTTTATTCATCAGTTTTCATTTTTTTTTATCAAATTTATGAATCGTTTGATACACAAGTATCATGCTCATGCTAAATGAAGGATACAATTCATACATTTAATCATAGATATTAGACAATGTGGTATGAATGCCAATGAGACAACTTTCAATTTAAGTCACAATTTGTAAAAGTAAACCAATATAGGTCAACGTACGGTCTTTAGCACGAAGCCTGTATAGCTTGTTGTTCGGTGTGATCCAAATTTACTTGAAGGAATTTAGTAAAAGTTTCAAGTATTTTATGGTAACGAAATCCCTGATTTGATTACGATCTTTAAAATATATGACATAACTACACTAAGTGGCGTAACGAACGAGTTGAGATATATAAAACCTGTATATATGGAGCCAAAGGAACATCTTCGTCTAAAAAGGAAAAATAAATAATAGGGAATTAAAAAAATCGTTTCTTCTGTTGAATTTTAGTATGGAGTCGTCCGTTAGAAATTAAAATGTACAAATCTAGAAGAGGACAATAAATGCGGTTTTTGTGATATTCATTTAAAGTAAGTTTCTTTGAGTGAACTTCGGTAGTATATTGAGTGAACTCTTGACTACTTAACGAAAAAATATCATCAAGATAACAGTAAATATTGTTGAATGTATTAACCAAATGTAACAATGAAGTGTCTTTACTGAGTTTGGTCATAGCAATACAGGAATATTTCTGCTATAAAAACATTTAGTGCCAATAGGAATACCTACTGCTTGTCGATACACTCTATTACCAATACGTACATATTATAGTGTTATAAACTTGCTGTTTCTGTATCGGCCCTGTTATAGATTCGAGGTTAGTTGTACTGGACCCAAGACTCGAAGAGTCGAGAGCCTATACAGCTGACCGATAATCTATAACAGGGTCAATACAGAATTAGCAAGTTCATAATACAATTAAGAATGTAAATGGGGATTGTATCATTTAATAAATGTATATATATAGTTTTGAAAAAAGATTGATACATCTTACGGTTGGTGGCAGTTTAAACATACTATTCACTATACACTCTTAAACACCACGTAAACAGGGATCGTTTGTTTTATCTGAATGTCGCCTTTTCTAGTAAACGATAATTATAGTAAGGGAACACAATCAAACTAGATATTGTTGTTCTACCTGAATACACCCACGTTCACTTTATTTCGGTTTTTCGTCAGTAATGAAAGAATGGTTACTACATGTTTTGCACAGTAAACTTACGTATATGGTACATAATTACCCCTTCTAAAAGTATCAAAATAATACATAGTTTGTTATAGTCTTATCAGCTTGATCATCACTATGGTCAAAAAAATGAAATACATTACCGGTTCATGATTTAAGGAATTGAAAATTCAATTTCAAATGGAAATACATATACGAAGATTTGGTATGAGTGCCAATGAGACAACTCTCCGTTTATGTCACAATCTATATATATAACTATTATAGGTCAAAGTACGGTCTTCACCTCGGAGTCTTGACTCACACCGAACAGCATGCTATAAAGCCTCCCCCTATCAAAAATAAATAAAAGAAAATACTAGTCTTCAACCATGCAAACGGAAAAATAAACGATATAATCTTTATAAAAACGAGAAACGAGAAAGAGAAACACTTCAACAATTAAACAACTAATACTGAACATCATATTCCGGACAGGTGTACACATTTGCTGCAATGTTCATTTTCAAATGGAATAATCAAAATCTCAAACAAGATGTTTGCAGTTTGTTTGATTACATTATATGTTATTCAGGTCTCAGACAGGGTATATACTGTGACATTCCCGGCTGAGAGTTTATATCCCCTGAGCCGAAGGCGAAGGGGATATCAGCCCTTAGCCAGGAATGTCACAGTATATACCCTTTCTGAGACCTGAATTACACATATATTACGGATTACTCCTGACTTAATGTTATTTTCCAGTGCAGGTATTAGTTGACAACACATATATATTGAAAAACCCAACCAAAATGTTCGGCATACGTGAAGGATTTTCTAATTTGCTGTGAACATAATTTTATCGTGGATGTAATAATTTATAATAACACTTTTAACATTAAATTTAAGTATTAAAAATGTAAACTGCGTGATTTTGTATCAAAAATGTTTTATTGACTGAAGCACGTCATTATTTTCCCTCTGTGAGCCTCTGACAGTCTGATAGCTTTGACTACGTCACATAGTAACCGGTGTTATGATGACGTTTTTGAGGTTCCAATTGGGGATAAAAACGTCGTATATACCTCGGCAGTTTCCTGAATATATACTGACATCTCTGTGTTGTTATCCAACCACAAACCTCGACACATTTGTAATCCGTAATATATAAAAATATATTCGACTCAACTTATTTTGACCATTCTTTGTACTTCGATTTTTTTTTACAGAACAAATCAAAACAGAGAAATATGATGGTAAGATTACAATAACCTTTGTTTGTTTTATTTATGACTGTGCACTGCTTTAAAGAGGTTATTCAACAACAGAAAATCTGTTCCAAACGTGTTTTATATATAAATTACCGTTAATGCATTTACTCTAATATCAAACTTTTGAAGCTACCAAAATGATTTTAACGAACAGCCGGCAGGAGCAGATCAAGTGTATGTAAATGTTCATATTGGAGATAATAATTATAACAGATTTTCCATAGTATGTTATAAAAATTGATTTTTTAAGGTGCCACATTGAGCCATTTATTGTCCTTCTCACTTTCAAAATTGTTTTGAGTGCTAACATTCCAACTCATAGTTTTTTTTACGAGTGAGAGTATAAATTCTCCAAAGGAAGTAAAAGTTTTATAAGAATTCCACATCTTAATCAATTCATCTAGACAGTCTTATGGTTTATTAATGTTTTAAACATTGATGACGGAGCAAAAACTGTAAAACAAACTTGACGACACAAATAACTTTCATGATAACACTAGATTTCGTTCATATATATAGTATGCTAGAAAAACGTACTAGAAAAATGTATAAAGAAATTTACCTATCGCAACTCTGAGCCGTGGTGTAGTGGTTAGTGTATCGGACTACTAACACAAAGGTTCCTTGTTCGATTGCCGTTCCGGGATGAAAATTGCAGGGGCATAATTTGCGGCTCTCCCATGACACCATTTACGAGTATGGTCTCGAGGAAACGATGATATTCCGTCGGAAGGGGACGATTAATGGCTGACCCGTGTTAAGAGAGGGCCACATCTCTTGCACGTAAAAGACACCCTTGTAGATTTCGAAAAGGAGCCGCTCATGCCGCTTAAAGGCAGCAATCGCACCTGCAAAGTGGAAAAGAATTAATATAATTGCAAAACTTGTTTCCCAATCCACTATAAATAGATATGTTAAAACTAAACTATGAAGTTAGATTGGTTGAATGCCATTACGTTACCCTTTTGCGATCAATTCATCAAACTGTCCACTACTGACTTCCTCTGGATGCTAAGAGGGTGAATAAATCCACACTCTATGTGTTTACTAACCCTTAATGGATTCGTATGGGGATTAGTAGCAAATCATATAAATTTTATGACTAGACTTACTAGTATCCATTTCTTTCATGATTTTTTTTTTTTTACTATAATTTTAAAATCCCATTTTGAATTATTTTGTTTACAGATTTAAGCTGCTTGAAGGAAATTTCCTTTTATACTCTGACAGGAGTTGTGATTTCACTGGTTATCATCGGCATGATTTGGTTGCTTGTGACGGGTAAATGTAAATTGATTAAGGGAGCAGGTAATATTTATTTTCTACATTCATCTTATTTCAATTTCATCCTTTTAATCCGTCATAATAGGAGATTTTATTTCAACTAAAACAGCTTACGATTTGATTGTTATAACTATTGTTGTGTAGTGTCATTTGTTAGTATCTAATGTATTAGCTTGACTATTGTTAGTCATTTCGTTTTCCTTAAATACTATTAACAGTTTCTCATTTTGAATCAAGCCAATCTAATATTTTTAGAGTTAATACTGCATAATTCAATAAACCTTAATTTTATAATGTGTTAAATAATGAATTTGGGTGCCACCATTTGCGCACATGGTATTTAAAAAAAAAACCACGCAGGTTGTGAAGTAAACTTGAAACAAGATCAAATCTGTTCTTATATAAATCATTAAAATAACATTGGCTCTACTTAACCATGTTAACCAACTATTAAAGTAACTATTTTCATTCACATAAATAAATCAGGAAAAGTTATTTCGTTCACTCTAAATGCATTCACTTTTTTATAAAGTAAGTTTATTGTTCTTAATTTTCGGATTAAAGGAATCATGCATTCCCCTTCCCCCTAAAAAACCCTAACAACAACAAAAAACTAATAACAAAAGACAAATAACAAAAAACAAAATGCTAAACAAAACAAAACACAAAAAGCAAAACAAAAAGCAAAAAGCAAAAAGCAAAACAAAACACAAAAAGCAAAAAGCAAAACAATAAACAAAACAAAAGAAACCAATATGCAAGGCTCACAAATATATCGATGACAACACCACAATGTTTCAAATAGCTTATAAATATTTTGATATGAGGGTCTTATGAAGACGAAACGCGCGTCTGGCGTACTATTTTATTAACATAGTACCTTTGATAGCTTTTTTTTTTATAAATTCATGCCAAGAATGTGTTATCTCCCCTAAAAAATGAAGTGCTGCAAAATATTTTAATATTATGATTTTTTTCTTTTATGTTTGTCAGAAAAGAACCACGGTAATACTAAACAATTCTATTCTTCAAGATGATATATCAGTTTGATTTTCAATATATTTATTTTTCAATAATACTATACAATTAATCATCGTTTTGTTTTATTTTTCATTCTCATTGTTTCGTTACCCATTTTTGTAGAACAAGATTTGAATCTAACATATTCCTATGCAAAAGAAATTGATGAATGTTTTCAAGTCCGCAGATTGCAACAATATTCAATTCGGAGTAAGTATTTTGCGTATATGCAGTCATGTTTTAATTTATAATATCTGCTATGTAAATACCATATCAAAATATTAAGGAATTATGAGATGTACTTGCTTTCGTGCATTGTAAATGGTTCCAATTGTTCGATTTAGACTTGATTGACAGTTGATTTTGTTTTAGTTTAATGCACAACTATCACTTTTTGAAACATTTGCATTTATGTCTTGATTTAAACAAATAAAATTACATGTTTGTTTTAATTAGACAGCATATTTCAAATAGAGATAGATTTAAACTTATAAGTAAAAAAAAGTAAAAACAAAACACAACGATAGATCACAAGACAAGTACCAGCTCACAAAACTGAACATAAACAACTAAAGGCTAAAAAGATTTTAAAACCTTGGGTGTTTCGGGAGGGTAAGCAAATCCTGCTCGATTTCTCTTCAAATTACTTTTTCTTATTAACTATTTTGAAAAACAAAATCTTAGGCATACGACGTAAGAACTATTTTATATGGTATACGAATGTATGTTCGATAATTAATGCTGACAAAACAAGCGCAAAAGGCGTATTTGTTGTACACTCTTGACAGTTTGATCTTTTGTTTAGTTTGTTTCAAAGGTAAAGAAATATATTGGTTAATTGCCTTTTATTATTAGAGACAAACTCAAAGTACTTTCATAGCTTTTTTTTACCGTCAGACAACGAAGCCGGTAATTTGAAAAAAAGTGGTATTGTGTAGATACTACAACGAACATCATAAGAATAGATTTATATGTTTTTACTGCCAAGGCAGATCGCCCCACAAAGAGTCAAATAGTCGACAATATTGTATCTACGACGTTTCAGCTTAAAGCAACCTCCTACAATTCATACGTCTCTTCTATGAACTTGAATATTACTCGAAACAAAATGTCAAACATAATGTTTATAACAGTTACTTGTAAGAGCTCTACAAGCGATATTTCTTTCGATTCAAGTAGTTTCCCTACTGCAATTGACGCACTACTTAAACTTCCTTCCGATGATTTGGAAGATACTTGAATTAACAAGCCTGTATCTGTGTGAGTCGGCGCGTCCACCATTCAAAACTTCTCCGCTATCTTAAAAAAAACTCTTCTTACTTAAGTGGCAAAACTTTAGTATTCCCCGCTACCAGTACCAGCAATTGTGGTAAATTCGGAAAACTGTTAATAAAACAACACGGTCAAACACAATTAATTTAAATCAGCCTTATATTTGTACATATACAAAAGAAGATGTGGTATGATTGCCAATGAGACAACTGTGCACAAGAGACCAAAATGACACAGACATTAACAACTATAGATCACCGTACTGCTTTAACAACGAGCAAAGCCCATACCGCATAGTCAGCTATAAAAGGCCCCGATAAGACAATGTAAAACAATTCAAACATGTCAAACGAGAAAACTAACGGCCTTATTTATATAAAAAATGAACGAAAAACAAATATGTAACACATAAACATGATAAACAAACGACAACTCCTGACAGGCTCCTGACTTAGGACAGGCACATACCTAAATAATGTGGCGGGGTTAATCATGTTAGCGGGATCTCAACCCTTCCCCTAACCTTGGACAGTGGTATAACAGTACAACATAAGAACCAACTATACATTTATAGTTAATGTTTCCTTTGAAGGTAGTAGTATGTCATATATTTAAGAGATAACTGTTAAGTATTTGAAGCTTTATGGACGTTCATCGGTAGTTTTACTGTCGCAAATTTACCTGGTTTTGTTAATTTTATAATACAAAACCAGTAATATAGGTTATTGTATGCATATTGGGGAATATTGTCCCGAGTGGAATTTTATATTGCACGAGCTTGCGAGTGCAATATATTATCTATGAGGGACAGTATTCCCAATATTCATGCAATAACCCTTTTATTGTATATCAATATAGTATTTGAAAGTAAAAATTGTTTTTAACTAAGAATTTGTCGTTGAAGACGTCATGAGTTTTGAAGATTTATTGCACTAGTGCAATATTAGAATTTATTGCACGCTAACGTTTGGTTACTTTCTGTAGGAAATATTATATTGCTATGCAATAATAAGTCTTATTCGGTAGGTCACAAATAAAGATATATGTTCAGACTATATATATACACTATGGCTAAACTAAACATAATCAAATTCTAATCTAACAAAAATATCTCAAATCTAACACTTCATGCACTTGTTGTGTTTATAATTTTCCTAATTGCAACACAGCCTTTTTCAAATGTTTTTTTTTCAGGTATAAAGATCTGTTTTTTTGTTTGCCTCGTAGTGTTGGTACTTCTAGCAGGGTGTTTAATTGGTATTCTTGAAAAAGACGCATGCTATGGTATGTATTCAGTCGAAAGAAGAAAAAACTGAAAACAATTAAAGAGTATACAAATAGTTTAAGAAAGTTGTGTCAAATCTGAGTTAGTACCATTTTTGAACGTCTTACAAGAAAACTGAGAAAGTATCTTATATCATAAACATGTTACCAACAAGGGATTTCTAGAAACAAGGATAAGCAAGCTTTTATTATGTTCAAAGAAACACCTAACAATGTGTAATTGTTTAATCCCATTATATAGTTACCAATCGCCTTTGCTCACAAGCTGACATTTTGTAAATCTTAGTCACTAATTCGTTCCATTATATTTCAAACGCCATAAACAGAAAGCTTGAGTTGTCGAGTGAAATTAGGTTAAAAATGGACCCCAAAACTATGTTTAAGTATCTTTAAAACAAAACAATAACTATTTCCATTATTGATTTTACAGTAAAGTGTATCTTTCGTCCCTCTTTTATAAGGAACGTTGTATACAAAAGACAATAATATGAAACCTTAATATCCGGGTCCTCTCTTATGTTGTCAATAGATAACGAACTGTAAATACATTCATCAAAATCTTTGAATACTATCATATGGTCCGAGTACACAGTTATCGTCCCTTGATTTTTGTTGTCCACGAATATAGTCCCTACTGTGGACAGTGTGTTACTTGTCAATTTTTTTTTTATACCCCTTCCAAATTTATTTATTCATGTTTTATGCCTCAAGTAGCAAGAAGGGGGATAAAATTACATTGTAAAAAAATTTGATTCATGAATTATAATGTAAAGTAGTGATTTGGTTCAGTTGAAAAAGGTCAAAAATTAGCATTTCGGAAGCTGTCAAAAGATTTCAAGCCCCCCTTCACATAAAATTGTCCATATTTTGAGTTAGAGCTGATGAAGTTTTCTATAATTTTGATATAATTTGTCCCAAAAGTAGTACAACACACTGTAAAAATATTATGGAGAAAGCGCAGGTGGGATTTTTTTTATTTCCATTTATTGTCTGAAGGAAATGCACTACGAAATAACTGTGTACTCGGACCATATTATCAATATAAAAAAGTGTTATCACGAATTGTTACTTTCGGGGAATCCAATTAACTATAGTTGTTACTGTTTAAATACATGTTCATTCAATATATGCATCGGTGTTAATTCTAGAAAAGGAAAGCCTTCACTGTCCTAATCCGACCATGTGAGGGATGTATATCTAGTCAATGTCGTTAAACACTTCCATCATCACCTAAGACAACGTAAATACTATATGTGTAAATTTTCTTAAATGATATAAATGATGTTTGGACTATAACGTCAAGATATATTTCTATAATCATAATACCGTCTTACAATATAATAGTTATTCATAGATAATTTATCACCAAATAGAACCAAATCAAAATTGAATCATTTCCAACTAACCTTACACTTGAAAAAGTTTCACTTAATGTTGTGTTTATATTGTGTCATAGATAAAATGTATTCGTTGATTGATCAATGGATATATTATAATGTGTCTTTCTCTATGTAATGTTACACTACTGCTTCAGGTTAGGGTGGAGGTTGGTGCATATTAACACTTTCTAACGTGCTGCATTTATTTTCATCTGCCCTTAGTCAGGAACTAGGTGTTAAGTGGTTTTCGTTTGTTTATGTGATACATACATGATTCTTGTTAGTAGTTTTATATAGATTAGACCGTTAGTTTTTCTGCTTAGAGGGGTTCACACTAGTGGTGTTTGGACACCTTTTAGCTCGCTGTTAGATGTGAGTGAAGGATCTATGTAAAATACTGTACTTTTAATAATACTGGTTTAATATTAACAAATTGGTTGTTGATGGATAATTGTCTCATTAGTACTCATGCCACATTTAATATTTATTTGGTAATGTCAAATATTCGTGTTAAAATTTGTTGATGTATTTTCAAAAATGTTATACAATTTAATTAACACACTGATAAACTTTTATTATACTTTTGAATTGTCGTCTAAACACCAACCCAACAATGTTAGATCTTTTTGTTCTTCCCTCGCCGGGATTCGATCCCATGACCGTGACACCAAATCGCCTGCACTGTAGCCGTCCCGCTAGACCACACGACCACCTGGGCTTCATACAAATGAAGCTTTCGTTGGCCGGGTGTTACCTTTCCACGTCAGTTTTAACCTAGCGTCGTACTACAGTACATGATATATAACCATGAAGATGTTATTCTTACAGTTCAGCTAAACTATCTATATATTATATTATATATATGTATATATAATGATAAGATTCTTTTTTTAAATGTTAATCTACCATAACCTTCCGCTGCAATTATCATCTGCATTATAGGTATTCAAAGTGTGTGCTTTTATTTTATTTCAGAACTTAAGTCTTATTGTAATGATTTTTTCACCTGTTTGTTTGTGTCCGTCTGTTTTGTCGTCTGACATATTGCTCACAAATTAATATAGCTTCATAATTGATTAGGAGACACCTTTATAGATTCTTAAGCCTATACAGCCTGTTTAAACTGGAAATTTTAACACAGATTTTGTTACACTGTTGTCCTGGGTTTAAAGAAGTTTGTCTTTTTTTTAAACATGTTTAACCTTGCCATATATTCCCAGATAGAAACATTCTTTCAGTGGTTATCGTCGATTCATATATGTCATATTTCTTTTCTAGAAATGTTTAATTATACATTAATTGAATTGTTTGATATTTTTCCTGTCGCGTCACTTTAAAACCGTCATTACAGTATTGGTTTTTCATTGTTGAAATCTTAATGGTTGCATCTAATTTCTTACAAATGAACTTTTGTGTATGATTGTCTTATTGGCAAGTATACCACATCTCAGTATTTTTATATTCAAACAACAACGGAATAACATGATTGAATGATAAATCATTTGGCAGACAAAGACATTTGCAAATAATATTTTCTTTTCCAGGATCGTTTGTATTTATATTTTTTGGAACAACATTGTGCTTTACACTAATTATTCTGTTCTGCAGAGAAAAAGGTATTTAGTTTTTGTAGTTATTAAACAATAAAGAAAATTTAAAATTGAAAGTCCCTTACCAAATAGCAAATCTCAAAATTCAAGCTCTCCAAATTTACAACTGTCATATTCCTGGCTTGGTGCATGAATTCTCTTAAGTAGAAGATGTTAGATAAAACCTTTATGTATTGCTAGCTAAACCTGACAGGCATTAAAGCTATCATTATAGGAAAAATAAAGTGTGAACAAAACAAACAAACATAAAAGGTAGACATGTAAAAAAGATTAAACATATACTGATATATGATAGAAATATATATAAAAAAAAACAATATGTAGTAAACAGCAACAAACGACAACAACAAACATACATGACCCTGACTGAGTCAGACATACAAATGTATACGCAATGTTATGGATTAAAATCCAGTTGTGCAACCCTTCCCTATAATGGGCGCTGATGTAATGATACAACATTAGAACATACTATCAAAATTATTTACAATGGCTTAACTCATTGGATCGATATAATGTGGGTTTTTTTAAGCAAATTTAAAATATGAAGTACACGTCTAATTCATTTAGAAACATCTCTTCAACATGCATATGTTTTTTATCTTACGAACAGCTGTGCATTCCAATACAATTAACAACGACTCGGAAAACAATGCGCATGAAGAAGACGATATTTATTTGAATGAGGAAGAAGAAAATCATTCAGGTATTTTTTTAAAACATTCTATCAAAATTTTTGTATCAATTCCTTCTATCTTAATGATTTTAAAAGAGTATAGAACAAAGAAATGAATGGAAATACCATTACTAATTGTTTATCATGATGTCTTGTGCCAGATCTACGCATACATATTTATAAATTTTATTGAATTATAAACACAATATATATGAACTTAAAATGCTCGTTACTATCATTTTCGACAAAAGAAGTATGAATAACACTAGAATAAGCTCATATTATGATGATTTGCAATATTCATTAAACAAAAAGAGGCATCATCGTCTTGGCATTTAATCTTGTCTACACACCGTTAATATACATGTATTTATAAGTATAAAGATCTATCTGTATCAATTCAGAAAACTAGTTTTCTTTTGTAAAGATCATATATATATATATATACATGTTTGATAAATTGCAGCATTCCTATATAGTTTTGCAGTAAACCATCTTTTGCGCAAGTTTTTGGGGAAATCGCAGGGTTTAAGAACATTAGTTGTTAGACCTGCTAGTCAAATGCGTTTTGTTAAGATCTTTGATCTTTTGGAAAATGCTGTTTGTGCTGTATTTAGACCCAATTATGGTTATGTTCAAAGATGTGCCAATCGTGACGTCAATCGCTAATCTATGTCCGTTAAAAAAGATACGGCCTCAAATCTTTGTCTCATTTTTATTTATATTTTTAATCGTGACGTCAATCGCAAATTTATGTTCTTTAAATATAGATACGGCCGTGATCTTTCCCGAAATCTTTTTTCAGTTTGTCTCGCCATGGACACATTTATGCCAGTCTAATAAGTATGGACTCATTAGATTTTTGTTTTATTAAGTCAGTTCCTATTACATTCAATGTTGAGTTGGGATGTGTTCTCCATGTGTGTGCTGAAAAATTTACATGATTGTGTAATAATTGTATGATTTATATAGGTAATAAACACCCTGAGACAAAATGACATCTGTGAACAAGCAACTAAAGATACATGTACGGCCTTCAACAATGCATTGAAAATATTCTATATCGTAATCTGTCTATACTGTGACATACACCTATTCACTAACGTTTTGTTCAACGTTTCAATATATAGGTAGCACAAAAGAAATGTTTAGGGTATGATTTATTGCCAGTATAATAACGACATGTTGTACCAAAATATTTTGTTTTCTGGTTGAACTATTACTGTTTCGAATATATGGGGAATGTTGAAAAACTGCAACAAAATACTCCCTAGTGTTGACAGTGAAATAGTTTGAATAAAGAATTAAAAGATTTTGTTCATACTATACTGGTAAATAACATACACTTCCGAAGCTGTCAAATTGAATCCATAGCCATTCTGTAACCATACAAGTGAATTTGGATGTTGTTAAGAAACGATTGCAGCTTATCACACAATTCGTGCAAACATAAAATATCGTAATGTGTTGTAATACATGTGTGTTTGAACGCTACAATAATCACCAAATGTTTTCGTCGACACCCTTTTCCACCAGGAAGGAGGATTCCGTCTGACAAGGCTAAATTATTTTACTACGTGATACGTAAATATAAAGCTACAATATGAGATATTACTGGTTTTTTTAATTGTCATTAGCGTCTTGAAGTATACTCTAACATGTCTTATGCAGTCATTGAATTTACTAAAAGACATGAAGCAATTATTTTCAAATGATACACACCCCATTAAATATTAACATGAACGATACAAATTTTGCTGCGCTTTTCGACTGGAAATATATACAATAATGCTCGCAAACAAGATTTGAATTTCTAAACCTAAATGAAAAACAATTCAAAGCAAAGACGTTGATTGTTGTTATTGTAGATCGTAAATATTCATGATTTATATCATTGTATATAACATAACATATTAAACTTTGTTTGACGCTGTCATGTCAATTATGTTAAAGCATAAACAAATAATGTGCTGTATAAGAGCTGCAATAAAATATGATAGTGATTATTTTGTAGAGGTTCTTGGAATGATGAATACTGACTCAGAGGTATAAAGTATCAAAGGCTATGCTATGGTAAAAGGTTAAGTTTGATCAACTCAAAGTTCATGATGAATGTGTTATCGTGTGGATAACACAAACGGCGTAGAAGTGAGAACATCACTGGTGAAACGAACTTTTTGATTATCTAAGCATTGGACGGAACACTATTTTCAAGTGAGCCAAGGAGGAACAAAACCAAGGACGACGTAGATATTACAACGAAATGAAATTTGAGGGATAAATCAGTGTTCAAAAGTGTTTAGGTCTTAACAACTCTAATACAAATTTGATAGTATAATTGTTCATGTCTTTTGACTAAGTTTACTTATTAGATAAATGGTGCCATCCAGTATGTTTTTGTAAACGTCTAGAATTAAATGTTGTCTAACAAAATGATGAACATGTATTCAACATCAAACCCATAACGTACAACAGATGTAGTTTGCAATGGAATATTCAAAGTATCAAGACGTTCATGTGACTGGTTAATAGCTCTTTATACACTTGTATAGATTTATAAGACGTTCGTTGAAATTCGTTTACATTGTTTTAACGTATATGGAACAATGTACACTGAAATGTTATGATGTACACATAAGATATGTACATGTCACCTCGAAAGTTTTTCTTCTCAGGGGTTATTATGTTTTTCTTCTGATTCCTGACAATTGATTGCGGCATTAAACGCAGATGAGTTTTTCCATAATATTTAAAAAAATCTTCAGAATAATTGTTTTTTCGAATTTGTCTGGTAATACATATTTTCTTTTAAAATTGAGAATCAGGATTATACATATACCCCTCTTCAATGCTCTTTCACTTGGTACTATATTTGGCCATTTTAACATATTTTGATTCAAGCGTCACTGGTGAGTCTTTTGTAGACGAAACGCGCGTCTGGCGTAAAAATAAAATTTCAATCCTGGTATCTATGATGAGTTTATTTAAAAGAACATGAATGTTGCCATGGGAAAATTGGAAAAAAAGTTGTCATTTACTAGTAAGAGTAAAAGATAAATAGTTATCAAAGGTACTTGATTCAGCAGAGGAAATACTTACTTCTGACTAAATGTTTTTAAAAGTGTAATAGACAGAAGAAATAGAACCATAACAACAACACATAGATTAAATGTTCACGTTATCTGCATTAGGTCAATATGTTATGCCTTGAAGCACATCTCCTTGAATCTAAGTATCCTCCTGATTATTTATTTAGTATAATGACATTCTATTCTGAAAAAAATACCTCAATATAGGTATAAAAGATTACTAGTAATATAATATCATCTTACGAGATGTGCTACAGCATTACATTTTAAAATAATTTGCACAGATTAGCTCGTTAAAAGACAGAATTGACCTCAACGGATAATCAGAAGACAACAAGAAGAAAAGAAAGAAAAATAAAATCGAAAATATTCTAGTGGACAAAGATAAAAAAAAAAAAAAGAAATGAACACAAATCTGAGACAAAGTATGAAAGAAGGAAAGGAATACGTAATGATTGTCTTCCTTCTCAAACTCTGAAAAAAAGGTTTTGGATGACTGCTAACGAATTACACAGGATTGCAGCATGCGTCGAAATAAACTGAATATGGCTTAAATTTCCTCTTGATTTGGCTGACCTTAACAAATACAAATACTGTAAAAGGATTTTTAAAGACTTCTCATGAGTCAGTTACATTATTGTAGTCGTTGTTGCCGGTGTTAAGTGATGAGGACACTGTTTTTCTCGGTAGTCCTTTTCTCTTTCTTTCGGGTGATCTTGTTGTAAGTTTAACGTGTCTTGAGTATGTCGACACTGTGGATTAGATTTCTGTGATTGTAGGACACCCCAAAAGCAAATTAAAAACACATGATTGGCGAAAACAACAATGACACAATAAAACAAAACGAAATTACATAGTTAAAGATGTTCGCTACTCTGTTTCAAAATAACAAGATTTTGAAAAAAAACTGTTATAAATTGTAAGCTTATAACTAAAGAAGCTGATAAGGCAGAACACAATTAAGGGTCCAGTCCTCGTCTTCGAGAAAATTTGGCGGGAACATTTGACATTAGTTATTTTTTTATTTAAAAAACGTTGATAAAATAATAAGAATTTTATAAGATTTTCAAAGATAATATTTTCAACTATTTGTAATCAAATTCTGGAAAGAAAAGTAGGGATTTATAGGTAAAAATTTTGAATAGCATAACAACGATAACACCAGAAGAATACGAATATCTGGCAAAAATTTTAAAACAAGACGAGCGAACATTCTTTAACTTAAGAATGATCGATTCGAATCAAAAGTAACACATGGATTTATCTCAAATTCATCCAAAAGGCAGATAGCACTAGTTCCACCTGACTTTTTGCTTTTGGTAAGTTTATCTCTGTGATATTTATCATTCGATGATGTCCCATTCGAAAGAAAACAGACATGATTATGTTTAAAACAATTATATCAAATATGTGGTCGGCTTTCTAAAGTTATCGAAGTGGTTAACACACACACACAATAAAAATGTTGTTGCGTCGTTTAAACTAAGTTTAACTTTAACGTTTTAAATCCTTGTTATTAGCAGCATTCCTCTTTGCCGGAAAATTATAATAGAAAACACACGCAAGTGCTGCTCGTTATTTGTAATTTAATTTTCAAGGTTTTTTTGCCAATATATACGGTAATTGTTTTACCTTTTTTATCATTTTTTTAAAGAAAAGTTTAACATCGTTATTTGTAGTCTTGAATTTCGTTTCTATTTTTAGAATAAAATCTAAATAAACAATTACATCCTGTCATCTTCATGTGAAGGTCAATTTTAATGGTTGAAATTGTGTTCACATAGAATCATGGGTTGTGACAAATACATTAACCTAAAAACCACTTTAAACTTTAAACACGGAAGTTGTTATGTATCTCTATAGAATATGTCATTAGGTTACAATAAATCATTAGATTTTATAGGCATAAAATGATATTCAGAATTAAGATTATGGCTCATCCTGATTAGTCGTTATGCGAGACCGTTATTTTTTTTATAATTAGAGACTTCGTGCACTCTGCATTATATCAAAGGCCAACTCAATTATATCCTTAGTCTTAACGGAACTGACATGTCTTTCAACGCAAAGATAACATACGTAATGTTTAGTGAAACGTTGATAGGCATGGGAAATAAGTACAAATTATGTTAAGAAATGCAACGGGAACCTATACTATGTTTACGCTGTGGACAACAAAAACTGTCTGAATAATTTGTCTTTAATTCTAGCAAGGTTTCGTTGAAAAAAAATCCACTTTGTAAAGTCTGTATTTCGGCATAACGGTAAATGTTTTTGAATTATTCAATTAAATACATTTTACATTATTAAGACGGAGTTTGGTCACTAACTGTAATTGTTAAAAGTACATGAACAAGTCTACTCCTAAAGGTATGCAATTGTTGCCCATAGGAGGAAGTAAGCTTCAATCAACTCATCACATTTCTAGTAATTATGTCAGTAATAGTGAGAACGAGTACACAGCGTTTTTCTAAGGGCCAGTTGAAGCTCGCTTTCAGTTGCGGGATTTTCTCGCTGTGTTGAAGACAGATTGGTAGCATTTGGTTATTTTCTGCTATTTAAACGGATTGTTGTCTCTTCTACGCCTTTCCCATTTCATATAAAAGATCAAAAAAACATTCTAGAGTCAGCATTCACTCAATTATCATATAGATATAGGCAGATGTTGTTATGAGTGCCAATAAGACAACTCTCCATCCAAGTCACACTCTATAAAAGTAAACCATTATATATCAAGGTACGATCTTCAGCACGGAGCCTTGGCTACACCGGACAGCTAGCTTTAACGGGCCTTAAACATTACTAGTGTAAAACCATTTAAACGGGAAAACTAACGGTATAATCTATATACAAAAAAATCAAGAAATTAGAAACACGTATGAACCAAATCAACAAACGAAAACTACTGAACAACAGAAAAAAAATACATTATGTAAAGAATGATTGGAAACAATGAATATTTGAAATGATTTGTCATAACAGGTTCTGGATCGACGAATGTGTATGTCATGCGAATAATGGGAAAATTTATGACATTTCATCAATTGGTACCATGTCCTTTCAAATGTTAAAAATGAGGATTTTGATTTAAGACCTTTTCATTCTATTGACATTTCTAATGAAAATTTACAAAATATAATATATTCTTTAGGATTAAAATCGTGGGTTCACACACTTTTTTATTCAGTCACATTCGAAGATTGACGTATCCTCTAACCTACGTTTCTTGGTCACCACTATATTGAAGAGATCGATTTGATATGGAACTATATTGATGGGTATCTTGACTATCTTGAATAATTATTTGGTAAGGATGTTCATACCCGTCATCGACATTGATATTAAAGGATGTTGGATTATAGGAGCACATGTTTGATTCCGTACTATCGGTTGAACACCTTGAAGTTCCTCTGCTAATTGACCAATCTTCGTATTGGTTATGTCCAGAGCCATCTGATGAGGTAATTGTTTCCGCGTCGTTTCTGCTGAAGTCGTGTCTAATTTCCTCAGTATACAAAGTAGACGATAGATGCATTGTTGTGTCTAATGCAACGTTTCCATTCACTGTATTTTCTGAATATTCTTGTGTAGGCACTGTGGAAGGTGCTTCGGTCGTGTAATTCAATGTCAGTTGGTTGCTAATATCGGTTTGGGTACCTACTGTCTGACTACTACTTATAATTCTGGTTTGCTGACTCAAGCCTTGTTGATCAGTGGCTAACCGAATAACGTTGACCTCTTGATTAGAAATTGGTCCTATTTCATCGTATGTGTGATAATGCAAATCTCCTGATGAACTTTGCCTGTTTCGTAATAATCTCTCGTTTACTTTAAAACGAATACGATTCAAAATTATATAAAACAATAAAACGGCAGCTATACAAATACTGATGAAAAATCCGGTTATGTCCTTGCCTACAGCTTTAAGGGAATCTAGATAAAATAGAAGTAAAGATTGTTATCGAAATGGAAATGATTTCTTCTGTGTATCAATATAAAAATATTAATATCCTGTTACATTGCTAATGGGGAACATACCCATATTTTATGAATGTAACGAGCTCGAAGTCCGATTTACAATGATAAATATCTATCGGGGTCGCATTTACCATATGGTCCTGGAGTTCGTGGTAGGAAAAAGCATCGGATCGCGTTATTGTGGTTCATGAAATATGATAAGTTCGAGAAACATTAAGATTGTATTATACGGTTGGTAAATAATGCACTATTTATTAAATTACGACAGATGATTCTTTCACAGACTAAGTACTCAACTGTGGTAAATGGATGTTTGTCAAACCTTTTTATCTCTACACGAAAAAATGATCGATAACTACAATGTTAATATTAAATTTTTCGTATAAAAAATAAATGATTCAATGTTTATTTGATATTCAAAATATATGACCCAAATTGAATGCAAATGTCTGATCCTATCGACAAGGACTTGAATCAAGGACAACAGCTATAACCCAATGTCAGTAAGGACAAATGAGTTATTGAGTTATATAACGGCATGGCGACAAAATCAATTCAAAACGACAAACAATGACAACCCAGTAAACAACGAAAACAACTGATTAGCAGGTATAAATACCGGGCGCTAAACATGTCGGTGAGTGCTGAACAAATAACAGATTATTATTTTGAACCAACATAACGAAAAATAAAATATCTTAAGATGTCATTAAAATGTTTTTTGTTGTCATATATTCTTCAAACCCCAAAAATGCATGTAACCCCTATGTTCCATTTTGCGCATACAGTAACGATTTGGAATTAAAAAACACATTTTAAAATATTCATTAAATGGTTAAATGTTATGCCTAACGGATGCAAAATATTTGATTTTCATCATGGCAAGTAAACAAAATAGCACAAGGGTTTCTTTCATACATCACAACTAAATTTTAAACACATGAACAAATGCATTATGCACATTATTTTTGCTGTTAATATCTATCTAAAATAATATTCAAGATAATAAAAAAAAATGAAAAATTTACTGAAAATTACCAATTAATTATAAGTGGCAGCAACCCAACAATGAGTTAGAACAATTTGAAATATCAGAGCTGACGACGACAACAAACGCAAAATGATGGGAAAAGCTCATATTTCCTTTAATTCGCTTCTTTAAAGACACATAATTAAACATATAATAATTAAAATTGTCTTACCAATTTCTACTATTTCGAATCTGTAGAAATCTACTCCAAATTCATTCTTTGTCCAAATATAATACTCATGGAAGTCATTACTTCTTACTATGTTTGCTTCGAAAATTATTTCATATCCGCTGATATTTCCTTTGTTTCCAAATGCAGTATACAGCAAAGTTGTGTTTGATATTCTAAAATCTGATTTTGTTATGTTTTGAAAATCCCCGTCAGTTGCACCTTCAATCCATAAATCTTCAATAAAAGGGTTACTGTATAAGACAAATGACAGTATCAATGGTTGACCAAGAACACCAAGCTTAACATTTCGGTTCTCAGGGGAAAATATTGGTGCACCTGCAAAATATGACATGTATTATATGTTAGCATAAATAAAATCATGTCTATATAGACGTTTATATATTATAACGTCTTTGAAAAACCTGTTAAGCCATTTATAGAATAACTTTACTACTACCATGAAACATTTATTCAAAAGCTGATACCTTATTTGCTGTTAGATCTTGCTCAAGGGTTCATGAATCTGCTTGCGCCTGTGATTCAGTAGTTTTCTGGTGTTGCTGTATATCATATTTGTTTTTGTCGATTACTTGTTTGTATATAAATCAGAACATATGTTTGCTGAATTAAATTATTTAACTATTTTTTCATTTCTAATTTCCATGAAAAAGCATATACATGATCAATGCCTTTGTAGACTTGCCAATGCCAGTAACAGGTCAACCTTTTGACGAACCAACACATGTTATTTCGAATTACGTCGTTGTACTTTGGCTATCCAAAACCAAAGCACATTCTATATGGATGCACCGTTGAATGGACAATGAAATGAAATCGAGGTTTGACAATGATGACTTTACTGCAATCAGGAAAGATAATCACTTACTAAAAACCATAATAAATTTAGCTTGTGAAAATATAAACAACTAATAATTGCTCAATTTTTATTTACCAAGTATTGTTTTTTGCAGGTTGAAGAGTTCAAGTTCTATCCTAAATGCATTGGTTGGTTTTTTTTTGCAAATAAACGGTATTGAAACTTATTTTAATAGGAGACAGGTGAAATGTAAAGGATCAATAACTGAAATTGTAAATATCAATTCGCAGACCATACAGAAATATGCCATGAATGTCAGCCGTGTGTCTTACCAGTATACTGAAAACTTTTAAAACCGTTCTGTAATAAGCTACCATTTACATCAGGTATACCGTTACTAACAGTACAAATGTATCTACCAGTTATCTGATACTTCAGTTGATGGTTTGGCAGATTCAATGTCACATTATGCAATCCGTCTAAAAATCTTATGTGTTCTCCCTGTTCAGATTGATGCTCCCATTTGTTGAATATGTATTTGTGTGGGAAACCTTTAGCTACGCAATCAAAACTGTGTGGTCTATCGACAACTTGAACAGCAGGCGCATCTACAATTTAATGATACGATGTAAAATAAGATTTACGTATGATATTCTAGATAACTCTAAGCATGCGATATTGTTGCTATTAATTGGTGGAAAGGGCATGGATAAACAAAAGTAAGTCCATTTTATATAGAATGTAAGGTATATGTAACATCGCAGGGAAATAGCAGCGTTTATAATATATTACATAGCCTTTGAAGAGTGTTCTTTTGTATAATTTTTTTTAACATACATGCTGACGTAGTGTTCACATTTTTTTGTATCCATACATACACAATTACGTAATATACCGTAACGATGTAAAGGTGATCAAGATATTGTAAAAGATTTCATCAAAGGTTGTCTGTTCTGATCCAGGGGCGTCATTTTCATCATGGAAATTTGATGGTGTAGCAAGTGGCTTTCCCTTATATATATCACGACTAAATTTTAAACACATTAGCATTTTCATCTTGTACACTATATAGTTGTTGTTGTTCTTTGTTTTGTAAATTGTACTTTTCTATCTTTTTTGTTTTTGTTTTATTCATCTTGGTGTGTTCCTGTGGTACTTTGTTCGTTTATGTCCGGTATTTTAACTTCTAACTGGATTTATCTCGTGAAATCAAAGGATTGTCTGGTGAAATTCGAATTAGAAGACATCTTTTATGTCTCAAAAGTCGAAATTTCGACATTGTGATATCTTACAAAATTAATCAATTGGTTTGTGAACGTGTTCGTATTTTGTTATCCCATGTTTTTAGAAATATGATTGAGTTTCAATATCAGTTGACATAATAAGAAGGGACGAAGCAATGGTCAAGTTAAAACCCGACTTATCGAAAAATGAGAGTACACGAGATAAAACAGAAACTATCTATAAACTTCTAACGCTTGTACGTCTTCGCGTTTTCCGAGAAAAATACAAATAACATGGCTCGTTCGTAACTATCATAAAAGGCAAAATATTTTTTTTTTTATGCTTATGCCATTTAAACATTTTAATGTTAAATAAATTGTAAACAAATTGAGTAGTCAAATAGATTTAGTATAGACGATGCTTACAGTAAACCTGTAACTTAGCATGAATCACTGTAGCTTCCAGTTCAGTAACACATACGTATTCTTTGAGATTGTCGTTTCTGTCTGGTATGAAATTGAAAGTCACTATGTTACTTGTGCTGTTTGATAAAGTGATTCCTTGGTGTTTAATAGATAATTTATCTGTTTTATGTCCTGCTATAGTGGCACATGATATATTCATAGCCTTTCCTTCTTGTCCATGTAGTATATTGGCATCAGTCTGGTACAGAAATCGTATCGCTACAATTAATTTAAATGAAGAAGTAGTTATCATAATATATTACAGTCGGAAACCCGGTTGAAATAGAACAAAAGAATCGAAGCTCTTTGTTAGAGGAGGCGACAAATGCTAACTGTAATGTTTACTATAGTGACAAAAATTTTAAAAGTTAATAGAAACAAACAAAATTACAATTTTCTTCTCAATTACGAAGTGTTTTATTTTAAAAACACCATTTGCATAAGTTTTCAATTTATCTAGTACATAGTTTAACATAACAATTAGATATCAAGTCGACCACATGGATATCTTCCAAGTTGGATGCAGAAAATGCATAACCTCCGATTTAAAAAAACAAAATTACCACGGACGGAAAACATATCAATCTATTAGTTCAGTAATTTTCGTGTCTGCCCTTCAATTATGTGACTCAAGAAAAAAATCCAAAAAACGGTTAACAATTGTATCGACAAGAGAAAATCGAGTGCACCTTTTTTATGTTAGACCGTGTTTGAGTTGAATATTTTGTCTTGATATCGTACAAAGCAAGAATATTTCTCACATCGTCTCACTTCAGATTCTATCATTTTTATATATCAAAGTTACAGGTTGACTTTATAACTTAAAAAAATCACAGTACTAAAAGATGAAATATATGGGTCAAGTGAAATACCTTTCTAATGAATCACAAAAACAGAGTAGGTATGTTCGAATAGCTATTTTTTTACTGAAAGTACTTGACGACAGTCTTTCATGTTGGATGATGAAAATCCATATCTTCCAAAAATTATAGTGTTTTGTGTGTGATAACTAGGGTTCATAGTCTTCAACCACTAAAAAAATCTAGTCTGCCCTTCTACGAAATATTTAATTAGAATTTTTTTAAATGTTTGTGAATTTTCGATAATTCCACCTTTTGAATCAATGCAGACTAGATCATTAAATGATGCTCATTAGCTAGTTGATATATTTGTGTTTTAAATACAACTGACATATAAGGATCGTAATGGTGCAATGTGGATACATGTATCGGTTCCCAAGAGCAAAATTGGCAGCGCGTCATTACTACAATGGCTTCCATTACTACGATTGTGAAAATGAACTGGCGTAATGGGGAGATAATTTTAACGAAGTAAAATCCTGACTGATTATAAGACTTAGGCTTTACGTTTTCTAAATGTGTATAGAAAAACATATTTACCAATGTCAGCTCATGTTGTCTGATAAATTATGTGTAAGAATTTTGGATCCTCAATGCTCTTTAACTTTGTACTTGTTTGGCTTTATAAATATTTTTATTATGAGCGTCACTGGTGAGTCTTGTGTAGACGAAACGTGCATCTGGCGTACTACATACTAACCCTGGTACCTTTGATAACTATTGAAACCACTGGGTCGATGCCACTGCTGGTGGACGTTTCCACCCCGAGGATATCACCGGCCCAGTAGTCAACACTTCGGTGTTGACATGAATATCAATAATGTGGTCATATTTATATATTTCCTGTTAACAAAACTTGAATTTTCGAAAAACTAAGGATTTTCTTATCCCAGGCATAGATTACCTTAGCCGTATTTGGCACAACTTTTTACAATTTTGAATCGTCAATGCTCTTCAACTCTGTACTTGTTTGGCTTTATAAATATTTTTATTATGAGCGTCACTGATGTACCTTTGATAACTATTTACACCACTGGGTCGATGCCACTACTGTTGGACGTTTCCTCCCCGAATGTATCACCAGCCAAGTAGTCAACACTTCGGTGTTGACATGATTATCAATAATGTGGTCATTTTTATAGATTTCCTATTTACAAAACTTTGAATTTTCGAAAAACTAAGGATTTTCTTATCCCAGGCATAGATTACCTTAGCCGTATTTGGCACAACTTTTTAGAATTTTGGACCCTCAATGCTCTTCAACTTTGTACTTGTTTGGCTTTATAAATATTTTTATTATGAGCGTCACTGATGAGTCTTGTGTAGACGAAACGCGAGTCTGGCGTACTTAATTATAACCCTGGTACCTTTGATAACTATTATGTAACATTATTCGCTTTTTTGGAGGAGACATATATTTTCACTAGTAAACATGATCAAGGTCAATCTAACGACTTAATCTATCTATATTCTGTTTTCATTTTTCATGTATTATATATGGTTTGTTTCTTGCTTCTTGAATTTCAAACCAAACATATTTAAAAACAAAATAGCAATCTGTCCGAAGTGCGTTTCTTATTTTGGCTTCATCGAGAGAAAAAAAAATTAAAAAGAAGATGTCACATAATTATGTAGACATTTTAAAAGGTAAAGTTTTAAATACACAGATGCATACCAAAAACAATACATGTAAATACACAACAAATGTATTTAGATAAGCGCTGCAAAATATAAGCAAATGCTGTTTTCCTAGTGAACTGTAATTAAGACGACCATTTGGTAACTCTGTAACTTTATAGACGAGATCATGGAAAATAAGGAAACATATTTACGTTAAGCCTAGTTGGTGGAGTGGTCTAGCACGTCGGTCACAATGCAATGCGATTTGGTGTTACGATATCGCAGTAGCATGAGTTCGTATACCGACGAGGGAAGAACAAAAAAAATGCGAACGCAAATTTACAGATTTAACATTGGTGGGCTGATGTTAAGACAAATTACATATATTTATTAACCAACTTACTATTTATGTATAGAAATGCCAACTTACTACTATGTATAGAAATGCCCATACTTTATAAAAGGAAAATTTCGATAACTGGTTATTATGAACGGAGAAATTGCTACAGCCAGTCATTACGAAATCTCAATCATGCCCTGGTCATGCATTACGAAATAACACCCATGCATTACGAAATCACAGCCATGCATTATGAAATCACAGCCATGCATTATGAACAGATTAAATGGGACATCGATTAAATCAAAATGTCTTTTATTTCTTTAAATAAGTGACATCTTTAAAAAAAAACGTTATATCATAAAAAAAAGTTTAAATGATGTTCAGTGTTTTGTAACAACTTGATACGGAAATATTTCACAGCCATGTCAAGTACGACCTTCGATTATTATCAATGTTTTCATTTCCGTTGATCAATCATCACAACGCAGACTACTAAAAGAGTAAGAATAGTTAAGTTGTATGAATTATTCCTCCCAACTACTTCATATTTGCTAGATGAAATGAATTGTAATAGCATAAAATTAAGTATTTGGATGAGAAATCAGAAATAACATCTGACAATGTTGACCAAAAATCAATCGTGAATGCGGAAAGACAAGTTCAGTTATGAATTCCTGTATCTCTTCTCGGTAATATGCTTACTCTTTGTTTAATCGAAGATTAAAACCATTTAATAAAATGTTATGAATTGGATTTTTCTACATTGGTCCTGTTATGGATTCGTTGTTAGCTGTATTTGGATCCGAAACCCAAATACTGTTCTTGAAAGAAGTTGCCTTAGTTGGTTAATAAAAGTATCAATGTATGGACTTTTTCATATTGGCCCTGTAGCATGCCTTTGGTATAAATAATGACCTTCGGCGTTGCCTTGGGGCCATTACAACCATCTTTGGCCATTATTAATACCGCGGTCATGTTACAGGGCCAATATAAAAAAGTTCATACATTAATACTACATTATATACCTATATAGAGTTATTTTCTTTCAGAACGACAGGTCATTCTTTTTCAGAATCAACCCGGACGATACCATGTTTCAATGATATATGCTCCAAGGCATAAAATAATGACCTGTGTGAGGTCATTATTTTCCTTGATAAACATGCAATCTATGATTTACTTCAAAACTTTATTCGTCTAATAGTTTTTTGTTGCCGATTTGGAAATTTATTTTTTAAAGTTCAATCGATGATAGGTGTAAAAGATACCGTCATTGTAGTCCCGCATTTTAATTTTAGAAACAAATAACGTGAAGTTTTGTTAATTTATCGCTACAATAAACATATAAAGAAACATTATCATATATGTCAGACTTTCATAAAATAAATCCAGATTTAACATATTCGTGTGTAAGATTTTGAAAATCTTATTGAATCAAACTGAATAGGTTGATTGATTTTTTGTTGCTTGCTTAACGTCCAGTGGCAAATATTTCATGCATGTTCAGAACGATACACACTGAATAGGAAATCATACTGTGACCTACATGTATTTATATTCGTCTTCGTGTCAATGTTAACTTTTTAAAATTTATGTATACCTTTTACTCTATCAAATGATGCACTAATAACTTAGATAATCTTATATTCTATTGAATAACATTAACGTAACTCACGAAAGGGTCGGGTGCGGAGGGTATATGATTATATCCGGATTATCTTTTAATAAAATGTATTGCTATTCAAAAGACAATCTTTCTGAATTTTTCATTCGATTCAAGTCAAATTGTTAAAAAAATAACCACTTTTTCGCGATTGAAATAGCATAACAAATAGAAAAAAAACATACCCCCTCCCCCTTTTCCATAAGCTAAGTGGTACAATAAATTACTTACATTGTGTCTTGTATTTGTCATACACCGTTATCGGATGGTCACAATACATTTGTGTCTTACTTCATGCAGTTATAGTAATATTTTTATTGTGTATGGATAATAATTTTTAAAAGGTTTGTATCTAAATTATTTAGTGAGTTTTATAACACATTCTAAATGAGCCGCAGGGCGTATTAAAACCTGAACGCATTAGAAAGGAGTATCCCACTTTAGTGTTGTCGGTAAAATAGGATACTAAATTTTACAAAACTTTATAAAATTAATATTTTGTTGACGGTATATAAGTCAGATAATGCATATTTTAAGGTTTTTCTTGTCGTAGAACTCACCTCGGGGTGTCAGGATTGTTCAAAGAAAGACCTCCCTCCGGTCGGTCTTTCATTTGATCAATCCTGACAACCCTCGGTGTGTTCTACGACAAGAAAAACCTTAAAAAATGAATTATCTATAACATATAATATATTATTAATTAACTACACTGTTATTGGACTTCATATGATGAAAACTGCCTATGCAATACAAGGTGTAAACTAGGCCAATACAGAATAACTAGGCCAACATAAATTTTTTTCTGTATTGGCCGAGTTGACACAAGTGCAGGATTTCGGAACGTCTCTAGTTTTTACATCGAAAGTCACGATAATCACGAAATGAAATTAAACAGTTGTTTTGAAGACGCAGTTTGTCATTTAGTCATCTTAAACATGCTGAAAATGTCAGTATGGCATACATTTCAGGCGAAAGACGGTCACATTCATTTAAAAGGTATTTTGAAAGCAGACGATAGAACTATTACAGGTTTGGGGAACGAGTAGATTATCACAAAGTTCATTTCTTGACGACCTCATAATTTCACGATTGTACACATCGATTTTAAATTAGTTTCTGCATAACACATGTAATGGCACTACCTTTCCAATTACTAGTTATGTGTTGTGTCTAAATTTAAGTTGTACCACTTTATATATAGTGACTGAAAAGGGTAGAAAAATTCATCAGATGAGAAAATGCTGAAGACACCTGGAAACAGCACCAGATCATTATGTATTGCATCTAATAAAAAGAAACAAACTGAGATTTGGAGAGTTCCACTTCAAGGTAAAAATATTTATCTCTTTTGAAATGAAATTAAAAAAATATTGTAACACTGTAGTTAATTGATAAAGATATTATTACGTGTATTTCAGTATTGGCCTTGTTATTGTAACTATATATATATACATATATTATGATAGTATTACGTAAGTGGTTGCTGTATTGGCCTGAGGCGACGTTATTGGTCCTCGGCAAGCTGTATTGCAAGCCTCGGACCAATAACAAGGCCAATACAGAAATACTTACGTAATAATATCATAATATATGTATATATATGTAGTTACATTACAATGAAAAAAAGATATAACAGCAGACTAAGAAGTACAAAGATTTTCTTTTAACAACCCATCGTTAATGTCTGCAACGTCATATTAGAGCTATTGGAGGGAGTACATGTACTTACGGGCTACAACAATGTCAATCCATGGTGTCGCTACTAAACATTTGTAAATGCCGTCATCTTTTGTTGAGGCATTTTTTATGTTCAGTGCAAATTGAAAATAATATTTAACTGCGTCTTCATCAAAACGTAACGACTGGCCCGACAGAGGTTTGGTTTTATTCAATGTGAACGTAAGGTCTATTTGTGACCCTTCCCTGCCATACGTCTCATTCTTTAATGACAGAAGTCTGTCTACAATTAAATAAAAATGGAACACAATTTTAAGTGTAGTAAAGCCGACGACTAAAAGTGAGAATATGCGTTCTGATGTGAAAGCATGTAAAAAATAGTTGTGTCTTAATTACATGTAGGATGTATATTTATCGTTGCATTATAAGTGTTTGATAATAAATTAAAACAGCCGCTTTAAAAAGGAATTAAATTATCCTCAGTATTTGTACACAGTTACCAAATCGATAGTGGATGATCTTGTATTGGCAAATATTGACAACTTTTAGTTTTCGTTCTTTATACACTTTAATTTATATCTTTAGTGGACTATGTTTTGATGTACTAATAGTTAATCATGGTGAAGTAAGTCAATTATCACGATGAATGTCTGGTAAACAGTTAATACATAAACGAATGGAAGTAAAACCTTTCATGTTTTAACAAAATTAATTAAATGATTTGAGAAATTTAGCCCTAAAACGGATAAATCAGCATGTGCAAATCTGGTGACGTTGTCCTGTTGAAATAAATCCGGAGTTAATATTGGTTTTCAGACAGGGCCAATACAGCCGTATTGGACCACTTCCCGTTTCAATTTTTTTACCGTTAGCATACTTGACAGTTTACATTGTTATGCATGAAATACATGTTTTTGAACTTAATATCATAAAAAATTAGTGTTTACGATGAAGTATTCAGTTGTTTTCGTTAAGACGTAATTGAAAACGGAGAAATTAATCTTCAACCCCAGCTCTTTTCAGATACTGAAACATTTGCAAAATTAAATATTTTACTGAATTCCAGCGTTTAATGCAAAAGACCAAGATAAATTCTGACATTCAGTGACAGGAACATTTAATTGGGAAAAAATACTATTGAATGCTGTTTTTTTATATTTTCCAAAGATAATTGAATATAAAGTCATAAATAAGTCAGTTGTACTAATTCCAGAAATTTAACCATGACATTGTTACATGATAATACATTGACGCATCTTAATCAAAACATATTTAATATAAATTCTGTTTTATCATATCAAGTAATTCTAATTGAGACATAAATCTTATAAAGGTTTTGAATGCTGTATCATGTATTTGCTAAAAATAAGATAATTGAATTATAACAGTCAATTTCAAAACTCATTATAACACTAATACAACAGCGTCACCATGTTTAACACATGTAAATGTTAATTTACTAAAACAACGTTGAGAAATTTAAACAAGCAACTTGAAGTAAATCAATACGCTCAATCTAATGCAACTATTAAACAAATGTCATTTCAATTATTTTGACAAATATATAAATACCCAAACATAGTGTCGTCTTTAAATCTAAACAATGAGTCAATGTAACTCGGGAATCAAACGAATACTAAACTTTCTTTACTTTCGTACCTCAAATGGTTCATTATCGACAAAAGAAGATTTGAGCTCAAAATGTAACTATCTTGTTTATTTTTTTGAGAAATTACATACCCAACATAGTGGCTTTCTTAGTTACGGACTGGTAGAACTGGGAATCAAACCCCTCAAAATATTTGTCAACGTCCAATGAAAATTATCGTGACAAACAAATTCATAAGCATGCTTCTTATACCTGTTATATGAAGTTTGTTTCTTCCTAATTCAATAATGTGTACCCCTATTGAAAAACTCCCAATTTCTCGTGGTGCCTTGATAACTACAGTTGGCCGTTTACTTGTAGTCAGCTGATATTTTTTCGTGTTGTATATTTGAGATTCATATACTATTTTGTTTTCGATGATTTGTCCTTCAGACAAGAAGAAACAGTGGATCGATTCTTCTAAATCTGTTATATTGAGTTGCATGTAAGATCCTGGTGTTGTATACACTGTATCCCAAACAGCACACTGAGTACCTGTGATATATACAAGTAATAACCCTTTTGTTACAAAATGTTCAATAGTTATCAAAATATCCTATTCACATAACAACATCCCAGTTAATGTTTTAATATTAAGAGTTTACTATTTGTCTATAATTGCCTAGAGCCCTACTGAACAGTAACTAGAGGTTCTCAAGAGCTTGTATCGCTCACCTGACTCTACTTGGGTTTTTGAAATCATATAACATTTTATAAAAAAGGATAAAATTTGGCTACAAAGTAACAACACTTGGCCAGCACCTCATTAGGAATGGAATATTCATGCTATGTTTGATTTCATTCAATTCAGTGGTTCTCTAGAAGAAGACTTTTGTATGCATTTCCCATAGGGTCCTATGTTCAACTAAGCCCCCCGCTGACAACCATCTTGCATGATGGATCGGAGAAAAGTAACAACACTTGGTCAGCATCTCATATGGAACAGTCATGCTTTGTTTGGTTTCATCCCATTCAGTGGTTCTCTAAAAGAAGTCATTTGTATACATTTCCCATAGGGTAATATGTTAAACTAAGACCCTCTGCTGGCGGCCATATTGGATGATGGATCAGCTACAAAGTAACAACACTTGGTCAGCACCTCATAAGGAACATTCATGCCATGTTTGGTTTCATCCCATTCAGTGGTTCTCTAAAAGAAGTCATCTGTATGCATTTACCATAGGATCCTATGTTAAACTAAGTCCCCCGCTGGCGACCATCTTGGATGATGGATCGGCTACAAAGTAACAGCACTTGGTCAACACCTCATAAGGAACATTCATGCCATGTTTGGTTTCATTCTATTCAGTGGTTCTCTAGAAGAAGTCATTTGTATGCATTTTCCATAGGGTCCTATGTTAAACTAAGTCCCCCGCTGGCGGCCATCTTTGATGGTGAATCGGCTAATAAGTAACAACACTTGGTCAACACCTAAAAAGGAACATTCATGCCATGTTTGGTTTCATTCTATTCAGTGGTTCTCTAGAAGAAGTCATTTGTATGCATTTTCCATAGGGTCCTATGTTAAACTAAGTCCCCCGCTGGCGGCCATCTTTGATGGTGAATCGGCTAATAAGTAACAACACTTGGTCAACACCTAAAAAGGAACATTCATGCCATGTTTGGTTTCATTCCATTCAGTGGTTCTCTAAAAGAAGTCATTTGTATGCATTTCCCATTGTGTCCTTTGTTAAACTAAATCCCCCGCTGGCGGCCATCTTGGATAATGGATCAGCTACAAAGTAACAACACCTGGTCAACACCTCATAAGGAACATTCATGCCATGCTTGGTTTAATTCCATTCAGTGGTTCTCTAAAAAAAGTCATTTGTATGCATTTCCATAGGGTCCAATGTTAAACTAAGTCCCCCGCTAGCCATGTTTGGTTTCATTCCATTCAGTGGTTCTCTAGAAGAAGTTCAAAATGTCAAAAGTTAACGACGACGACGACGGACGACAGACGACGAACGCCAAGTGATGAGAAAAGCCCTTTTGGCCCTTCGAAAAACGACATTATACAAAAGAGGGACGAAAGATACCAAAGGGACAGTCAAACTCATAAATCTAAAACAAACTGACAACGCCATGGCTAAAAATGAAAAAGACAAACAGAAAAACAATAGTACACATGACACAACATAGAAAACTAAAGAATAAACAACACGAACCCCACCAAAAACTAGGGGTGATCTCAGGTGCTTCGGAAGGGTAAGCAGATCCTGCTCCACATGTGGCACCCGTCGTGTTGCTTATGTGATTACAAATCCGGTAAATAGTCTAATTCGGTAGGTCACATTCATAAAAGGGATGGGGATTGTAGTTACGACGTAAGGAACATATCCGATATCATTTGTGAAACGATTATTCCATAACGGTCAACCAACTCGTGATGGCGTCCGTAAAATTTACGAAGGGATGATTTCAACTTCACCATTTGGAACTCTTGGTTTAATAGCTTCCTTGTGAGCAGTAACCCTCTATCAAGAAAATCATGATAGGAAATGCAAGCACGGGAATATCTTATCAATTGGGAGATATATACCCCGTATGCAGGTGCTGCTGGAATGTTGCTACTTAGAAATGAAATGTTCACAATTGGAAAGCTGAAATCATCTCTTTTGTCGTAAAGTTTTGTTTTCAACCGAACCTCATTGTCAATTTCTAGATGTAAGTCAAGATATGAAGCCGACTTAACTGTATCTGTAGTATCCTTTATCTCCAATTCGATGGAATAGATGCGTTCCACATAGTAACCAAATTTTGAATTGTTTAGTGAAAGAACGTCATCTATATAGCGGAAAGTAGAGTTAAAGGATATTGCTAACTTCTTATCTTTCTTCCTAAGAAGTTCCTGCATGAAGTCAGCCTCATAATAATAAAGAAACAAGTCGGCAAGTAGAGGGGCACAATTTGTTTCCATTGGGATGCCGACAGTCTGTTGAAAAACACGTCCTCCGAACGTTACAAATATGTTGTCAATCAAGAAATCAAGCATCTTGATAATATCGGTTTCAGAGAATTTTTTGTTTGAAAAAGAGTGATTCTTTACAAAGTATGATTTATCCCTCCCTAAGACAAGATACTTGTATCTACGTTGTCCATTCTTTTTTATGAAGCAAAGTAATACCAACTCTTTCAATTTGTCTTTTAGTTTGGAATGTGGAATACTTGTGTAAAGAGTAGAAAAGTCAAATGTTTTAATACTGTTACAAGACGAAAGAGAGTTAGAATGTATGTACTCTAAAAGATCTTTGGAATTTTTCAGTATCCACATCTGATTCACGCCACCTCTAGAATAGGCAGTTTCACAATAACTTTGAAGCCCGTCTTTGATTGCTGATAAAATAGATGTTAATAATTTAGAAAGAGGTTTCGTTTGAAGACCCAGCAATATACCGTTGTTTGTAAGGACACGTATGTAGTTTAGGTATCCAATACAGTGATGGAAGATCCAGTTCTTCATCTTTGGTTGAAATACCAAAGGAACAAAGAACAGACCTATGATTATCCAGGATTTCCTCTTTGGTAAGTGTCGTGAGGGTATATGTTGAGTTACCAAGTGAATTGTCTATACCTAATTCGTTTATCAAGCAATTAATGTAGTGACTTTTACAGACAAAAACGATGTTATTTGGGGCTTTGTCTGCGGGGACAACAACAAGTTGACAATCGTCATCACGAGTTGGTTGACCATTTTGAAATATCTGCTTCACAGATAACATTCTAAATAAATGAACGCCACCACATATCGTAACTACAATCTTGTTTCCTTTTACGAATGTGGCCTACCGAATAGGACTATTTACCGGTGTGTATTAACATGCGCAACACGACGGGTGTCACATGTGAAGCAGGATCTGCTTACCTTTCCAGAGCATTTGAGTCAACCCTAGTTTTTTCTGGTGTTCGTGTTGCTTAATCTTAATTTTCTATGTTGTGTTTTGTGTACTTTTGTTTGTCTCTTTAACCTTTATTTTTTAGCTGTGGTGTTGTCAGTTTAGTTTTGATGTACGAGTTTAAATGTCCCTCTGGTATCTTTGGTCCTCTTTTATATTTTGATTATTAGCAAAGTGATTTACAGTTTAAATGTTAACACCTACATCAGTAAAAAAAACGAATACCAGGATAGTCATATAGAATATAATAACAACGGTGAAAGTGTCAAAGAGACAAAACCCGACCAAAGAGTTGAAAACAGCCCGAGGCCACCAAGTTGAATGTGTTTTTAAAACAGCAATCAAATCGAAACCCGGAGGCGGACTGCAGCTAGTCCTCAAACAATAATACATAATAATTTAGCAAAATAAACGCCTCACTAAACTCCTGAAAATGCAATCAACTTTTTTTTTAAATACACACACACTTACTAAAAACTAGCGGGATCTAAATTGTAACATCAGCAACATTACAGCGTAGTAACACATATTTAGCTAGATATCAACCCGTACTCTATACCTCTTATCAATATGGAATGGAAAACAAACCCACAGAGATTATTATCAAGCTATCATAAACATGATAAAGTAAACGAGAACATACATAACCCGTATAATGCCAAAACTCTATATATAACCCGTATAATGCCAATGAATAAATATGTTTATTTCCCAAACAAAACACTTCCTTCATCCGGTGTTGTAGTGAAATAGTTTATCATAATCCGTATATAATATACTATAATTACATTGTAAGCGAACACCAATTTCCAGAGCAAAAACGTTTATACCTTTGCATCTTTTTTCCAATAAAAGTTAGTACTTACATATTGTACACAATCAACTGACGTCTGTACAAACTAGAAAGTTAACATGTATATTTCTATCAAGGAATTACTATAAAATTTGTCGAAATTTTATTTTGTTTGTAAATGACTAAATATTTTCAGAATCCAGACGATATGATATTTAGGATGTGAATTTTAATGATAAGGTTGGAACCCTTAACGAAAGTGAGAAGAAACAAATACGAATTGCACTTAACGTTGTAATCGTAAATAAGACTTACCATTTACAAATATCAACAATAATAAACAGATTTCTGTGGAAAACTGATAGAACAAGTATCTTTTAGTATATATGAAAAAAAATGTACCGTAACAAACAATATGATACACGAATAAAATAATATACATATAGAATTAACAACTATTCTACTATGTATTTGTATGTATTTGACGTTGTCTTGATTGTTTAAGTTATTTTTCAAGGATTTAACTACAACTCATTGATTCGATACCCATAAGCACATAACTACTTATAGGCATTTCTTCAAATAACATAAATTATCTTAATTTCAAGTCTTGATTAGAAGCGACAGTGTGCAGTTGTCACTATGATTGTGATGCAAACCCGAAACGAGTTTTATTGATCTGATAAGTAGAGAATAATACATGGCAAAATCCGTATCATATGTCGTATCATCCCGAGACACCAATATCAGCCCAAGGGCCTTTAGGCCCGAGGGATGATATTGGCCAAGGGTGATACGGCATGTGATATGGATTTTTCCATGTTTTATACGCTTTATCATATATTTCAACAGGAGAGTTATATTATATGAACTGTTCACTGGGTTACCTTCAGTTCTACTTTTGTCTTGTTTTAAAAGCCTTAAAAGAACTGCTCAATAACTTATTCAAAGCACCTGGTTACCTTACAATTTGCGTGCTTTTGTTTTAAAAATATTTTGTTAATTATTGTATTTTTTCGTGTGTTTTGAATTTTTTATAGTTGCATTTAGTGTTCCAACAAATATGAAAACTTGACGTCCTTGACGTCACATATACATACCAAACAATGACGTCATTCAATAAATTGCGTCTCGCCCGAATTACCGTACCTTTTTTTCGGAAAAATATTTCTTGAGCAAAAAATAAAAAGTAGGGGTGTGATAAAAGGTAAAGGTGTGACAAAGGGTATGCGATAAAGGGTAGGGTGTGATAAAGGGTGTGCGATAAAGGGTGCGCATCAAAGTTGCGCGATATGGATTAAACAGCAGGCTATTTATGAAATATTCAAAACTAATGTATTTACTACTAAACATATGATAAATTCCCGTAATAGGACAATTGTACACTGTGTTATATAGATTATTCCACTGCATCGAGTGTGATACGATATTTATCAACTCGAGACAGTCAAATTTTCAAATATAAAACGTGAGGCTTGCCGTGCGTTTTAAATATTTAAGATTTAACTGTCGAGAGTGGATAAATATCGTATTACACAAGATTTGGTGGTAGAATCTGTTCTCTAATGATTTTCAAACAATATGCAGGCAGACGTATTCCTTCTTTTCGAATGATCTGCAAAACTGAGATGTGTTCTTTTTATATGTGACGTCATCAGGCATGGTCGCCTTTTTTCATACCGTCACAATAGGAAATTCAGAGGAAAGCAAGAAAACTCTACGTCATAATCGGATTTAAATCAATGAAGAACTGAAATCAAACGAACCACACGTTCATTAATTTTTTTTACAATGTGTGCAGAAAGGGATAAATTGACGAAGAATTAGAGAAACGAATTTATCCCGATTTCTTATGACACTACTTATTTCCAAAACTAAATCCAACTTATCTCTTTGACACTTTGATTTTGTTTCATAGTGTCTAATA
>CM034351.1:5017558-5173273 GCA_019925275.1 Mytilus edulis | reverse complement strand
TGGCACATACGAAGCAGGTAACATTGATGATATGAAAAAGGAGATGTGGTATGATTGCCAATGAGACAACTATCCACAAAAGAACAAAATGACACAAACATTAACAGCTATAGGTCACAGTACAGCCTTCAAAAATGAGCAAAGCCCATACCACACAGTCAGCTGTAAAAGGCCCTGATAAGAAATTGTAAAACAATTCAATAAAAACAAATATGTAACACATAAACAAACGACAAAGTTGAATTACAGGCTCCTGACTTGGGACAGGCACATATATAAATAATGTGGGGTGGTTAAAGTTCTGTTAATAGCTTAAGCAGTTTTACTATGAATAATATTTTTTATGGGGTAACCTGTTTTCATGGATTTGTGGCTAGAGGTGAAATATAAATGTTTAATGAATTTTCAATAGACTTGTGTCCAGCAGAATTGAGCAAAACCAAGAAAATACAATTTTTCTCTAATTGGTTCCCACAAAAATAAATTAATTTTCACTGAAAAAAAATCACATGTCAGGAGTTTGGTCAGATCAGATGTGAAATGCCAGAGACATTAGAATTCTATTCTTTTATGAAATATTACAATTTTGATTTACAGACATAACTTTAATGTTTTTCAGGTCAAGGACGTGGACGAGGTCGTGGACGTGGTCGTGGTTTCCGTGGAAGAAGATATTAACAGGACCATAAATCAATCATTGTTTTTAAATTCTTACATTTCATGTTTTTTAATGACATTATTCAAAATATTCTTAGTTCAGGAAATTAACTTTTTAATAAACATGAACTAAACCTAGGATTTTCTTCATAATGGGATTGAGATAAATGAGGAATGTATTCTGTAGACATTGCAAAAAAGTTCCAGTTAGAAGAGATAGATGTCTGTCTACCAGCTATTCTTTTATTTAAAGAAGGTATGTTAACTGGTTGAAGTAAAATACTGTGAAATCAGAAATTATTGTGATGTCTTAATTATTGCTATAAATATGACTGGGTAATAATCGCAGTAATTCAAACTTGCATTTAAGAAAAAATTGTATGCATTAAACAGGATTTTTCTCAATATTGCAAAAATTAAAATTGCTTTTGTGTCTGAAATGACAAATTGCAATGTTAAATGTACGCAATAATTTCTGAATTTACCATGTTCATTATCCTTTAATATTGTCTATTGAGAAAAGATAATTAACAACTGGATGTAAGATTTATATTTAAATCCGAGAGGACTGTATTGTTTTGAGGGTTAGATAGAAAGAGAGGGTTAAAATCTTGTTTTGGGAATAGCCTGAGCCCAATTTTCCAAACTATTAACTATTGTTGATGGTCTTACATTTTATAGATTTTTTTCCCCTTCTCATGACATTAATGTTTAGGAGAGGCATACTCTTTTTTTATTTTTTCAAAATCATAACTTTTTTATGTAATTTGACTGGAGATCACTACAGATGACCAGTTTTGTCCCGGCTAATTGTCCATAGTTGGAGGGGCACAAAAGGGTCAAACTTCCAAAAGAAGAAGATTTTTGTGGGGCTACCAAAGACAAGTTTGTCATTACTACTCTTCAAGATGATTGGTCAATTTATTATCTTGTATCATAAGTATTAAATCTTGAAGTAACATTTGAGTTGAGCTACCCACAGTAATTTAGTGGAAATGACTGATTCCCCTCAATTATAGGGTCCGATGACAAAGCATTGTTTCCTGTGGAGATGGCTGAATTCAGGTAAAGTAGTCACAAGGCATGTCTGATAGTATTTATTTTTGTTAAGAGGTAAGTTAAACCCGAACAGACAATGATTGATTTGTGGTGATGGGGAGATAACAACTGCAGCCAGATAATGATGAAATTACCTCCCTTTGAAATGGAAGATGACGATGTGAAAAGCGGTCTGGAGAAAGTGACTTACATTTCCTTCATAGATTCAACATATTTTGTATTTCTTAATTCATTATTTTTTGCATTGTTGTACATAATGTTATAAAAAAGAGATCAAGTTTTGAAAACCATTATCTTTTATTGAAAAAAGTTAAGAAATCACACACTTTTAGTAGCTGTTGTTTATTTTATTGTTATTTTTGAATAAAATAATGAATATTTCTTCTTCATATTGGTATTTCACACAAGTTTAGCTCAACCTTTTGAAAAGTGGATTAATATGAGTATTTTTTAAAATGATTTTGGGACAAAAGAAGCACTATCCATATCAATTTATTATTTTTTTTATTGAACCTTCCATCTCGACCACATTTGTAGAAGTATCTGTTCTGTAGATGGTGATGATTGGAATTATATATAGTTTACACAGTTCAGTTCTGATGAATTTCATTGTAACCACCTTACCATGGTGGGAGATAGCAAAACCTGTAGAAGTACATTGCTCAAACCTTCTTGAATGGACATGGTGTTTCTAATTGATCATAATAATTGATAATAACAGGACCCATTGATGGCATTCAGCTGTTGTCTGCTCTTTGGTCAGGTTGTTGTCTCTTTGACATATTCCCAATGTCCATTCTCATTTTTATTTTGAAATATAAAAATAGCTGTTGCATTCAATTATTCACCATATTTTTTTATTGCAAATTTAATCAAATTTACACGGTGAAAAGTTGGTAAAAGAATAGTACATCTGAATTGAAGTGCAACGATGAGTAGTAATACATTTTATTCGAAAGAAGTATCACCTCTGAAGTTTATGCATTTCAGGTCTCCAATCCTTCAGAATTCTATATTCTAAATAAGCCTGTATCCTTGAAATTCAAAAACAACAATAAAATCAGTCAATACCCCAATACTTTCAATTATTTCCAGATCTTCATTGCAGTGGTCAATGTTTTCATTTATTTATAGATATACAGAACTGATTCATCATTTTTACGCCCTTTTTATATTTTGGAGTTTAATTTGAAAAATTGCACATTTTCTTTAATAAATAATTGAAATGTGGATGCACAAATTTCATTTATACTGGAACCTCTTATGCAAAGGTTGCCAAAAAATGATACAAATTAACTATTATATTTACAATGTTTATCATTAGCATTAGGTCCAGTTTAAATTGTTAACCTATGTTAACTTGTGGGAAATTTTGAAACTAAGAATTGATTCATGATTAAAATGTATGACTTACATGTATGCTTTCAAAGTGCTGTTTCATAAATTCATTTATAAAGAGGCCAAAGGAGCTTGGATATCATTTGTAGAGTTTACATTGTATACTTGGCGGTGCATGAAGAAAGATTACTGATGTCTAGATAATACATCACTTATCTATTAATTATTTCTTTTTGTGTTTATTTTGTAATTTCACAATACTATTGTCAACAGACTTTAACAAGATACTGTTTGAGGTTTAAAGAACAAATAATTAAATTGCAGTTTCTACAAATTACTATTTTTGTCAACCATATACGCATAATAAGTTGTAAAAGAAATTAAAGGTGAGATGTTGATCTCTGTATGCTTATCTTTTTTTCCCATTATAATTTAGAGCATGGCATATTGTGAAGATATTTATATTTTGTTGAAAGATCTAGTTTGACTTTAAGATATATATCTTCTTGTTCAATACATTATAAATGTAAGGATTGATATCTAATTAAATAGACAAATATTGTGCATATTTTCTTATTTCTTTTTGAGATGATAATAAGATCTGAATTTATTTTTTTGTTCGCTGGGTTTTATCTAGCTTTAGACATTGACAGTTACTCACACGTAGACATTATTCCTGAACAAATGAAATGTAGAATATATATATTATATACAGTAAATTCAGAACTTATTGTGATGTTTTTTTATTGTTGTAAAAAATGCACAGGGTTATCATTGCATTTGGTAACACTCACATTTTGAATTTTTTAAATTAAACAGGATATATATGAATATCGCAAAAATTAAGATCACATTTAAGTCTAAAATGTGAAAATTGCAAAAATAAATACATGCAATTATTTCTAAATTTACAGTAGATAAAAAATAGTTAAACACAGAACAAAATACATAATATTCTCAAAATACAAAATGGCTATAATTATATTTGATATTTAAACTTCAACATTTCATTACGTATTTATTTGAAATTCATAATATAGATAAAATCGGGGAAAAATCATTTATATCATTAATTAAAATTGTATTGCCTTGAAGAAATAGGGATTGGAAAAGCATGAAATAAAATTTTGCTTAACCCAAGAAATCGTTATTTAAAGCCCATAGAAACAACCATTCAACTGTACATTATATGTTATCTTTGTTATGTATATAAAAAATATGTTGTACTTAAAAAAACTTGTGATTTTTTGGTTGTAAATATGTGTATTCAATAAAAGGGAATAATTTAACAATTTGAAAAAGAGTTAATATCTTTAAGAAGAGGATATAGAATGTCGATACAGATAAAACATTATTTTGAAAATGGCATTAAACAATACTATTAGCTCAAATGCCTTGAAGTTCCAAGTGAACTATTCATATCAATCGGCGTCCGTAGTCCATCGTCGTTAACTTTATATTTTGAACCCCTAGATGGAATGAAACCAAACTTGGCATAACTGTTCATTATGATATTATGTCAAAGTGTTGTTTCTTTTAAAGCCAGTCCATCATCCAAAATGGCTACCAGAAGGGGGAGTAGTTTAACATAGGACCATATGAGAAATTACATTCAAATGTCTTCTTTTAGAGATCTACTGTAGGTTATGGAACCAAGCATTGCATGAATGTTCTTCATGATGTGCTGGCAAAGTTTTGTTACTTTGAAGTCGATCCATTATCCAAGATGGCTGTCAGTTAAAATCTTAGTTTAAAAAAGACCCATGGAAAATTCATACAAATGTCTGTTCCAGAACCGCTGAATGAAATGAAACCAAACATTGTATCAACGTTCCTTATGAAGTGCTGCTTTGTTGCTGATTTGCTGTTCGAGAAGGCCACCAGGATGTTTTATTAAGATTACAGGGCCATTATTAATCTAAATTTGGCCTCAATCATTATTTAAGTATCTTAATTTTTATAACTTTTCCAAACATTGAAATCAATATGAAAATAAGAAGATGTGGTATAATAGCCAAGGAGACAACGTTTCACCATAGATTTAATGACATAGATGTTGGTAACGTATTATGTTATTCATAATGTATCCAACAAGGAGCATAACCCATACCAGATAGCAAGCTTTAAAAAGCCCTAACATGACAATATGTAATACAATAAAATTAAAATCAAGCTTTAAAAATAAATTTGAATAGGCTTGATTAACAAGATGGATTCAAAGCACAAAACGACTAACATTAAAATGCACTGTTGGGCGATAATTGATATATACGCAGAGGCAAAACCCTGAATAGTAGGGGCATGTATCGACAAAACATTCAAGATCGATGCTGTTCTGAATTTTGAATGTTAGTAAATATTTGACACAGCATAGGTTTCTTACACATAATGCATGTGCATGGTCGAATGACTTAAAAATTGGAAACAGGAAATAAACCTGCAAGTATGGTTCAATATGCAAGATATAAGTACATAATAACCCTGTCTCCAATCCAAATCTTACTGTATGCCTATTTGTCAATAAAAGTTCACATTTTTTGCCTCAAATTGTTTGTTTAGAAATCTTATCACAACAGTATCATCTGAAACCATATATCTGACACAATTAAGCTAATACATGAACTAGAAGTGTTAAAACAAAGCCATATGTGCAATAGTTGTATGTATGCAGATACCAGCCTGATGTATAAATTGACTTAAAATGTTATAGAGATGACTTCTAAGATCTGATTTCTGGACAACTTCCTTGCACAATTATTGGTTTCTATATCAAGACATTTAAAATCATAATAGCATTTACAAGTTAAATTTGTTTTATGACCCAAGGGGTAGGCAATTTTCTCTGTTTTTCCCACTGGGACCTAAAATTTCCTAAATTGTTCTACGGTTTCTAGAAATTTCGAATATTTAGTACATATTCAGAATAGAAAACACTATGGTAAGTTTTGTTGCAGAAAGCTCGACATAGGGATAGTGATCCGGCGGCGGGGTCAGCTAACTTTTTGAAAGCTTTATATTTTAAAAGGTAGAAGACCTGGACGCTTCATACTTTGTATGTAGATGCCTCATGTTACGAAGTTTCCGTCAGTCACATGTCAAATGTCCTTGACCTCATTTTCATGGTTCAGTGACCACTTGAAAAAAAAGTTCAGATTTTTTGTAATGTTGAATTCTCTCTTATTATAAGTAATAGGAAAATTATATTTGGTATGTGCGTACCTTGCAAGGTCCTCATGCCCGTCAGACAGTTTTCACTTGACCTCGACCTCATTTCATGGATCAGAGTACAAGGTTAAGTTTTGGTGATCAAGTCCATATCTCAGATACTATAAGCAATAGGGCTAGTATATTCGGTGTATGGAAGGACTGTAATGTGTACATGTCCAACTGGCAGGTGTCATCTGTCCTTGACCTCATCTTCATGGTTCAGTGGTTATAGTTAAGTTTTTGTGTTTTGGTCTGTTTTCATACTTTATGCAATAGATCTACTATATTTGTTGTATGGAATGATTGTAAGATGTACATGTCTAGCGGGCAGATATCATCTGACCTTGACCTCATTTTCATGGTTTAGTGGTCAAAGTTAAGTTTTTGAGTTTTGGTCTTTTTATCTAATACTATATGCATTAGGTCAATTATATTTGATGTATGGAAATATTTTATGATCTGTTTGTCAGTCGTGCAGGTTTTATTTGACCTCGACCTCATTTTCACGGTTCATTGCTCAGTGTTAAGTTTTTGTGTTTTGGTCTATTTTTCTTAAACTTTTAAGTAATAGGTCAACTCTATTTGTTGTATGGAAGCATTGTTAGCTGTACATGCCTGCCTGGCATGTTTCATCTGACCTTGACCTAATTTTCATGGTTCATTGGTCTTTGTTTAGTTATCTTGGTTAATGTTAAGTTTTTGTGACAGTTTTTAATAAAGCTTTATACTTCGGACTATCAACATAATATCAATGATTAGTAAAGAAGTCGAGACATTTCAGCGTATGCACTCTTGTTTTTCTAGGTTGTATGTATTATACCGCACAGACAAAAAACCAAATTTAGGTGTTACTGCTTACTTTTGTGTTATTGACAGGCGGAAAACACCCCACTAATAATATTCAGGAAGTATCTATGAGTTTCAATGACTGCAAAGAATAGATATAAGCACTTCTAAACAATTTAACTTACATATATGTATATATTATGAATTTATTTTGCATTCAGGTTTTTAAGTAAACTATGCATACTGTAAACTGTGAGATAAACCAAATTTGGTTAAATTCTGTATGTTCTGTTATTTCACCCAATAAAGGTTGCATTTCTGTAAATATTGACAATGCACTTTCCCATAGGAACTTCCCTTACGGCTAAAACTATCACTTTTACTATGAAGTTTTGAAAAAATCATATCCTAGAATGGTAAGTTCATATGCACTACTATTTTTTTCAAAGGTCAAAATATAGAAATGTGCGACATATTTTCAACGTTTATAAGCCCCGAACTTCTAAGAGTTTAAACTAACACTATATTTCTTAACTACTCCTACCTCGACTGTAGGGTTACTACAGATTTCAATATACACAATATTCACATGTATATTTACTGATTACATTCCCAAGTTATGTCTCTATTAGATGCAACCTACAGATCTGAACTGGGAACCAGTATGTAAACAAAATTATTTTCTATGCATATTCAAAGTCTCCCCCCAAAAAGGCGTGGTTTGAGAAACAGCTGTATTTACAAAGTGCAACCTGTAATTAGAACATCCTAGTCTGCGATTTAAAGCGCGAAAATGAATGATAGAAACCCAAATTCAAAACATATTATGTTTCATTTTAAGGCAGATGCATTTCACGATTGGAGGTTGTTGTTGACTGAGATATCAGTTTATTTTTTTATTTTAATACTTTTTATATATAATCGTAGAGTGATTTTGTTAAGATCATAGTTAAGTCTCTCTACTATTTATTTCAAAATGTTGTATAAAAGTATAACTCTTTTAGCATTTGATAATGAAATACATTCTGTTTAATCAAAAGGAATATCTAATTACATAATTGGCAAGCTTCAAAACATCTCTTGCTAGAAAATGAAACAATTATTTGAAATTAGAACATTTTTATATTGAAAATAAGTGTACTAATTGAAATCTGGAGCTAGCTTGTCAGTTAACTGCTAGTAGTCTGTTGTTATTTATGTATTATTGTCATTTTGTTTATTTTCTTTGGTAACATCTTCTGACATCAGACTCGGATTTCTCTTGAATTGAATTTTAAATGTACTTATTGTTATTCGTTTACTTTTCTACATTGGCTAGAGGTATAGGAGGAGGGTTGAGATCTTATAAACATGTTTAACCCCGCCGCATTTTTGCGCCTGTTCCAAGTTAGGAGCCTCTGGTCTTTGTTAGTCTTGTATTATTTTAATTTTAGATTCTTGTGTACAATTTGGAAATTAGTATGGCGTTCATTATCACTGAACTAGTATATATTTGTTTAGGGGACAGCTGAAGGACGCCTCCGGGTGCGGGAATTTCTCGTTACATTGAAGACCTGTTGGTGACCTTCTGCTGTTGTTTTTTCTATGGTCGGGTTGTTGTCTCTTTGATACATTCCCCATTTCCATTCTCAATTTTAATGAAGGCTAATCATTGTTGCTGTTTCAAGGTTTTATATAGCTATTATTATTTCTGAACAGGCAACAAAAGAAAGAGAGCAAAACGATAATGATACATAAATTAACAAAGGGCTACTAGCAGTTAATGATATGCCATCTCCAGACCTCGATCAAGCGGATTGAAATATTGTGTCTCCATCATATCAAAATCAAGCACAAGTCCCCCGTTGGCAAATAGTTAAGTATCATTCAATTATGAACTCTATAAAAAGGACATATCCTTACCAGGCCAACCACTGGTTTGGAAGATTTTTTTCGATTCAAAGACCTTATGACTGAATCAATATACATACAAAAATATGTCATTCTTAAATGCCTGAAAACACTATCGTAACTACTAGTGTACGAATGTGTCTGTTTAAAAGTGTTGTTAGCTTTGCGATGAATGCCGACATTTTTGTGCTTGTAAAGAACATAAAGATGTGATATGCCCGAACGTATAAGATGTCTGCATGTTGGTTGATTATTACGAATGATTTTCTCGTGCCGATGATAGCATTTAATACTAGTAATGTTTTTGACTAGTTTGTAATATCGAAAACCCTAGTGAATAATGATACACAAAACACATTTCTTTAATTTTATTGTGGTCAGACATCTCAAATGAAAACGAATCACACGAATGCCATATCAAGACAGAAACAAGTAAAACAAATAGTGTTATCCCTTCCAAAGGTAAGTGTTTTCAGAGTTTGCTTATTCAAATAGGTAGACCGTAATGTAATCTTTGTCATTCAATACATTGTAAGGTGACATAGGAACCTTATGTTGTTTTTACCCCTTACATCAGTGACATTCAACACGTGACGTGTTGAAGTCGCTGTTCATGCACCATTACACTCCTCCCAGTCTTTATATAAATATCACACCTGAAAAATACCTAAGTCACACGGATCTTATTCTCACATCTGATTCATATTTTAATGTGTTGGATACATGATTATTACAAAACATTTATTTAAGTCATTTGCTAAATAACTTGAAACCTATTCAAACATATACAGATAAAGGTAAGTCTATTTTCATTATTGTAATGCATTAAGCTAAAAGGATACGAACTTTTTTATATATAAAAATTGACATAGGCGAAATGAATGACTGGAAAAGAGTTATTAGATATATATAAAAATGCATTTTAGATAACTTAAAGATATCTGTAATATTTAAAATGAATTATACAAAAGTGAAAAATTATCATATGCAAGGCGTTACATACGAATCTTATTTCAAATTATGAAACGCAAGAGCGTGACATGTGAAAAATAATTGATACTATTGAAGAGTAACTTGCTAAAATTAGTTTAAGTGGTATTCTTATTAAAAAAAGTTCCCAAAATGCACTTATCGAGTTAGTATAATTCCGTTTGATTGTTCCATTCTTTCATTCGTTCATCCATTCAATCGTGCAAAAGTTATTTCACAATGCCCACTCTTCAATCAGTTTGTCCGGTAAATTATACGAAAAACACATTACTTATCATCCTTTCTTGTTAAATTGGCTAAATTATAATAAATGCGCTTAACAGATTGAGAAAAACAACAAGAGTGGAACTCAATTGGCCAGAATAAATGCGCCCTTACAAGTTGAGAATATGCCTTAGATAAGGGAAGGTTGGTGTAATATTTTATACATCTGTTTGACTATTTTAATGTTTGGCATTCGAAAGAGACACATAAAACGTAGGGATCATCAGAACACTTACCTTCAAATGTTCATTGAGGAAACAATTAGGAGAATTGAACATTTTGATTCAAATTAATATAAATGTTATGAATATTGAAGGAAAACGCTTATAACAGCTTGTCCCAGGTCAAACTTATTGTTAAAGGGGCACTAGCTACGAGATGCATAAAAAATTAATGTATGATTTGTTCTTGTTTAATCAATAGTAAAAGTGAAATAGTGAAATAATAATTCGCTTTTAGCAGCCAAAATGGTTCAATTTTGTCAAATTAAGTTAAATAATATTGATAATGACTGTTTCACTTGCAGTCGCCCTCATTAAATCCGTATTCATGTGAACTTCAAGTTAACCCCTTACCAAGATGGACAACGCATGCTTTGGACGTGTACTGTTTATTTAAAGGAAAGGAATGTCAACATTGAAAGTGAAACTAAGGTTAATTATTTGATGACTGATTCGATCCACTAAAAATCTTTCTTCTTCATGTAAAAACGACGAGAAACCTATATATTGTAATCTATAAAATAAAATTAAACAGACCTATAAAAATTCAAATCCACGTGTTGGCTTAAGGTTCATGTGGACCCTATGGCTAAAATGACCGTATTTTCACCTTAAAATTTACTCTGAGTGCAGACAAACCTGCGCATCTGTAAAACAATTCAGGCATAGCATGCCCTAGATAAATGAATTTTAGGTATGTTTTATGTTTTCGAAAAATGAAAACTTACCAGGATTTTGCCGTGCACTTTTTTCATTCCTCCAGAAGGTGCCAAAATAAACTAAGTTGGGGAAAAGGTTTGAGAACAGGTAAAAATTGTAGTGAGCATTTTTAATTGACATGGACATTAGATGGACAATAGATACCTGATATTAATTGTTTATTTAAACTGTGTACCTGAGTGGACCATATCAAGGTAAACTCAACTGTTTGTTAATTTTATCATCTTCTGCAGAGACGAAAAAAAGTGTACAGCAAAATCCAGTTAAGTTATGAATTTTCTAAATCATACAATGTATTTGAATTCTATTTATCTAGGGCATGCTATGCCTTAAAACTTTTCTAGATGCACAGGTTTGCCTGTACTAAGAGAAAATTTTGATGTGAAAATACGGCCATTTTAGCCATAGGGTCCACATGAACCTTAATGTATCTATATCAAATCATTGGTATATTTATGTTTACATCGCTTATATGGCCATCTGAGGTCAACTCGATATTTAAATAGACGGAGTCTAGATTAAAATACACATGAAACGAAACTACATATTATTGACGTAATGCTCTGTAAACTGTTTATTTCACACTTTTGAATAAATGTTTTACATTGTTATAAATAAAATATGAAAATTTGAGTCAAATCGGTGACCATGAATTTGACAGCTAGTGCCACTTTAAGATATTTAGAAAGCAGTGAAAATTGCAAAATTTGGTAGAACATATAGTGATTTTAATTGGTGGTCAGACACCTTATACATCATCATTAGACGATATTACGGCATTTTCACTGGCTATTCGTTAGGTCATTGATGACCTTCAAAGGTTACGACAATGTACATTTCGTGTGCAAAATGCTAGAACAACGATTCTCGGAACTTTTAGTTTAACACAATGAGAGTGTATTAAGACAACTAGTTTTTATAACTTGTGAGAATGGGATATCGCTTGATCACAACTCTTGCTATTTAATTCAAATAAAAATGATAAACTCAAAAGCTCAAAGGCTCGTTTATTATTATATTAAGTTAAATAACTGGAGTTGATGAAACGCGATATCTATTCTCACTCGTTATGACAACTATAAATAATTTCTCAACGTCAAAAACTTAACTTTTACTAAAATCTTCTCGTCTGAAACCACTTGTCCAAGTTCATTAAAGTTATAGATAACTGTTAACAGCAAGAATGTTTTAGTAAAATAAGATCTACAAACAAGTCACCATCACCAAAAACAGATAATTTTACCATGAATTATATTCTTGTCTTTAATGTTGACAAATGCCCTGGCTGTTTTTGACATGCACTGCAGCAAATACACTAAGGTGAGTCACAAAGGCTCTTCAGAAACTACATAATGTTTCATAAAATCCCATAACTCGGAAACGTAAAATCAATAATTTCTAAATAAATCGAAAGGGATGATATCTCAAAAGACAATTACCGAAGTTTCATGTAAATTAGTTACAGTGTTTTTGAGTTTTTTGTCCTACATACTGGCGATGGACGAATGGACAATGGGGTACCATACTACGTCCCGTATAAAAACCCCATGGTTCACCATGCAATTTTTATCTACTTTGACAACAAAAGTTTCAAAGTGGAAAGGGATCAATATAAGTTGCAATATTTTGTTTTCCATTGATAAAGATGTTTAAACTAACAAAAGTACCATGAAATAAAGTTAATAGATTATGATTCTTCTGCACTTTGTTCTAAATACCTTTAATAAAGAATCAAATAATTTCTAATTTAATACTGAAAAGTTGTTGTAAAACGATTTCAAAACAGAAAACTTGCATTCAATTCAAAAAGGTTAGTTTTGATGAATGTAGTACTATGTTTTTATGATTTTTTGAGAATAAATAAAATTTGCATTCCTTAAATTACAGGTATAAACAACAAAAGTCATTTTTTAATGTCTAGAATACCTTTTTTTCTTATTCAAATTTTCTGTAAAAAAACCCGGACCATTTGTCTAAAAACCCGGACAATTTCAAAGTTGTTCTCGAAAAACCCGAACAACGATAAACACTGAATTTTTGGTTTGAGTACAAGGAAATAGTACTTCTTTGTTGATCGTAACATGTAAAATAATTAATATAAGATGGGTAGTAATGCAAAATATATTATAATTACGAAAAAGTAGTTAATTGAACTTATCGCATGATTATCACTCGGAAAGCCCAAACCACACTCGAAGAAATGGACCGAATCACTCGAAAAGACTCGATCCTAGCCGGACACTATACCTACCGTGATAATATGTTTGTTAAACATTTTAAACCTGTAGATTGAAATAAAGAATTAATTTCCCCATAGGCGACAATGGTAGCCTTTTTCGAGATACAGACTTAACGAAACCTTGCTAGAATCAAAGAAAAGTTATTAGGACAGTATTTTTTGGTCTAAAAAATATAGGGTCGCGTTGCTTTTCTTAGCGTATTTTGTACTTATCTCCCATGCCTATCAATTTTGCCCTTAAAAATACGGGTCTTGCCCTAGCGTTGAAAAGTCATCTCAGTGCCTTTAGGGCTACGGAATAATTTTTATTTTGCCTTTTGTATAAAGCAGAGTGCACGAAGTCTCTAAAAATAAAAAATAACGGGAGCACATATCGACCAATCAGGATTCGCCATACTCTTAATTCTGAATACCATGTTATACTCATAAAATGGCTGCGCCCATAAAATCTAATGGTGTATTGTAACCTATACGGTATTTAATACTTTCTTGTATCGTGCAATTCATAGTGCGTTAGATGCACAAATATATATGCCACAAATAAATCATCTTCAAACCGTTCTGGCTTTACTCTCTGAATTTTCAGAATTTTTTATCGGAGGTGACCCCAGTCGAAAAATGTTAAGAAAAAAAATCAGTTTTTTTTAGTAAATGCGGTTCTGTTAAAAAGGGACTGAAGATAATGCCCACTTTCTCCAATGATTCTTTATATATCATCAAGTACTGATTATATTGATAACAAAACCAATCCAATATATAACTACTACGGTGAATTTTGAACAACAGTTTTAAATGAAACCGTTTTCGTAAAAAAATACATTTTTGAAACAGACTATAGCATTTCAAAATATGGAATATGTGTTAATATTTGTATTTTGACATCGATAACTGTTTGTTAACTACAAAATGGCATGCTTATTTTATTCTTTTAGTTTGATATTCGTGTGAACATTTCAATGTTCGAAGGATATCATTTCCGTACATTTTCGCTGAATTTGGTAATTTCGACAACAGCACTTGGGTCGATATTGTTACGTTTAAAAATCGATTTATATTCACAAACTCTAGACGTGTACTTGCTCTATTCAAACAAATCAGCAGAACTTCAGAAAATGACATATTCGTTCCACAGTCCCAGACAACATGAGTATGTTGGCTCAACATTGGCACAACGTATATCATTGCATTGGCCCATCGTTGTATTTTAACGTTGGCCCAACGTATAAGTGCAAAGTGGGCCTACGTTGGCCCAACATGATGGCTTCATGTTGGTCCAACGTTGTACGGTTATATGCAATACATAGGGCCAACGTTGGCCCATTGTATGAAAAACGAAATCCATGTTGGCACAACGTTGGACCAACGTAGAAATATCTTTTTTTATGTTGGCACCATGTTGGTCCAAGGTAGATGTTTCTCATTTTTGTGTTGGCAATACGTTGGTCTATTGTATCAACCAAATTACAATGTATGCTGCATGATGAGCTGGATATGATAAATACTCCGGAGCACATTTGATTTTTTTGTGTGTTCCAAATTGCCACAGTTTAAGGTAGCAATTCTGTATTTTTGTATTACCCATTGTTGTTACTGTCCTTGTTTTTTTCTTGAACTTTGCCTCTTTAATTTTATTTATTGTGTGACGCTAAGATATTTCTTTGGCAATGTTGGATGGATCGACCAGATAAACTCTGTGTCATTTGGTGTCTTGTAAAGAGCTGTCTCATTAGCAATCATACCACATCTTCTTTTTTCATATCAATTTCATTTATTCCTTTAACAGAACAAATGACGTATGGCTTATGGTTAGGCGATCATACAAATAGTTTTTTCGGAGATGTAATTTTAGTTGTATTGGTTCCAGATCCAGAATGAAAATCAAATAATTCAGAAGATGAAACTTTATTTATTTTAAATTTGATATTATTGGTCGTCACCACGAGGAGTGTCTTCCTCAACTTGAACTTTAACAGTGTCATTATTATTTATATATGTTATTCTGTTTTCCCTTCTCTGTTTCTTGCCACCTTCTCTGTCAAGGCTTAAGGGTAGCCAATCTTTAGCTTCATCATCTATCTCCTTTTCCGAAGACTCTTTACAGCTATGTTTTTTCTGACCGACTCTGTAATAAAGTTATAAGTAAACTTGAATTGTGTATTTGCCTAATGCATGCGTGCGTAATCTCCCTTCTAGTGCAAGTGTGTATATGATCAGGTTTCACAATAAAACAATAAAACTAACAAATTCATTTATATTTTAATGAAGTAGAAATCATTATACCACATTTTTGAAACATTACGGAATAAGGTACATCTTATTATAAGACAATTTTATTCTATTAACTTCAGTAATGATCATACATTTTGTCGTTATAGATTTTAGAAAAATTTGTTTGAAGATACTAATGTTCAGTGGCAAATATTTCATGATAATTAATAAGATTGAAATGATTTAAAATCTACAAAATATTTCGCCCGATACGTATAAACTTCAAGATCAGCATTATAAAATGACAGAAATTAATATATGTCTTGATTTTTAACAACATCCCTCAGATTAAAAAATAATATTGTATTTGTCATTCTGAATCGTATACATATGTATATATATCAGATTTTTTAAAGTTACAACTTACATGTTACTTTCTTTCTCTTTGAATCTCAGATGACATGATTTTCTCCTTTTGTTTTCTTCGTATCACTGCTTTCTCACAAATACACAACAGGAAATAATCACAAAAGTGACCATCCCATTACATTCAGATTTCCTATAAACTTAACTACCATAGCAACTATCTTTGAAATTTGTCGAACATATGGTCAACCTTATCAGAATGGGCTTGATTAACAGACTGGCTGTATCAAATATCACTCTGCATATAATTGCTATTATTATGTTTCACAAAGTTTAATGAATAAAGTTATTATAAATAATGATTGCAATAAATTTTAATTTTTAACCAGGCAATCTATGTTTACGATATACATTTTTTTATTACAGTAATGATATTCCAGTATAAATTTTACCTGACTTATATATAGAGTATAATTAATATATGATCAACGTTGGCCCAGCATTGGCCCAACATAGAGTTGTAAATGTAATTGTGAATTCAGTTGATAAACACTTTCGGTATAAAATTAACTTTTCATAATGCCTGCTTCAATCGAAATTATCCGCCTCCCAAGAAAAAAAAAGCTAAAATATTATATAATCAATTCTATTAACAAAATTTCATATCGGCCCTATGTTGCTACTAACATAATGCCAACAGTTGCCCGATTATTTATAACCAACATGAGATAATAATATGAATTTACAACAACAGACCAACGTTGGGCCAATGTTGTGCAGCCAACACCAACGTGCGACCAATGTACCGACAATTTGCCAACGTTGGGCCAATGTTGTACAGCCAACATAAACTTGCGACCAACGGACCGACAATTTGCCAACGTTGGACCAATGTTGTGAAGCCAACTACAACGGTCGACCAACGGGCCGACCATTTGCCAACGTTGGCCCACTGTTAGTCTGTTGACTGGGGTAAGTCAAAAGTCGAGCCCACCCTTGTTTCTAAGGTAAAATGCAATACCAATATGAAACAGACTATAGCTTAAAAACTAGATAATCAATATTTCATTTGTCACCAAAAAATACCGTTTCACATCAAATGTCAAGTAAAATTACTGTTTTTGACACTTTTTGAGCACTATTATAAAGAAATGTCGATGCTGTATAGATTGAAATAAACAATTAATTTCCCCATAGGCGACAATGGTAGCCTTTTTCGAGATACAGACTTTAGAAAGTTGATTTTCTTAACGAAACCTTGCTAGAATCAAAGAAAAGTTATTAGGACAGTATTTTTTGGTCTAAAAAATATAGGGTCGCGTTGCTTTTCTTAGCGTATTTTGTACTTATCTCACATGCCTATCAATTTTGCCCTTAAAAATACGAGTCTTGCCCTAGCGTTGAAAAGTCGTCTCAGTACCTTTAGGGGTACGGAATAATTTTTATTTTGCCTTTTGTATAAAGCAGAGTGCACGAAGTCTCTAAAAATAAAAAATAACGGGAGCACATATCGACCAATCAGGATTCGCCATACTCTTAATTCTGAATACCATGTTATGCTCATAAAATGGCTGCGCCCATAAAATCTAATGGTGTATTGTAACCTGTAACAGTATAAGACATTATACACCTCGTGTGCTTGAATTTACTTATCCAAATAGATATTTATTTTAAGTTAAACATTTCAACAAATTGTTTACATTTTATAATTTTGAAGTTTTAATTGTATCACAAATTCCGGTTAAGATTTGACTGAATACCAATATCCTGATATCGTCAGGTAACCATGTTATAGTGTGTGATAAAATTTGAAAGGGAATTCGATGTTTGATATGCCACTGTTCATTTCAGTGCTCTTGATGCTAATACCACTGTATCAATCAGAATATTTTTTTTTGCAGTGTTTTATTTTTAATGGTTTTACTTTGAAGTCATGTATTATTTGTGAAACATTTAATGTTTAAAGAAGGGCGAATTTTCCGTATAAAGTCACTAGTTATGTAGACTTTTTAAGCCCGAACTTTCTATTGCCTTGTATACGTAAATGATGTATCCAAAAACTATATCAATAGAAAACGACATGTTTTTGGTATTATAGCAAAACGTTTGGTTGATATTTTTTATTATTAATTATTGCAAAATAATGAACTTAAAATATCTGACATTTTCTCCTTACCCAATTTACCCCTATCACTTGTTATGATGTGGACTGGTTATTGAATCTTATGTAATTTGATTTGTTTAGTTATCATTAGTTTACCTTCAACCTGTTTATGCTTTTCATACATGACTATTGATTAAATCAGAACGTACATGAATGTGTACAGTAACTTAAATGACCTACAAACTGGGCACTGGACGAGTCAATTTCATGTTTACCAATGAAAGTAGAGGTACGAAAGGTAAGAAGTGCCACTTCTTCTATTTACATAAAACTTTCCAAATATACAGTGGTTAATTTTTTTTAAAGGCTTTTGCGGAGAAATGACAAATGAGCTTGAAATTATACCATATTTAACTGTCTTTTGACATCAATGTCAACTTAGAGGCTTTTTTGAAGTTTTATATTGTTAACCTGTTATATTGTGGTTTATTGTCTGACTTACTTTATATTTTTATAGATAATTCAATGATCTAGTCATAAGATGATCTGGAAATTTGACCTTAAACTTTTGCATCAAGGTTATACAATTGGCACGTTATTGTATACACATGTCAGCAATATTTGTGTTTGCCTTGTAATCTATAATAATCGACGTGTCGGTGCATATTTATGGGAGTGTATGGCATATACCACAAATATAACGAGTTGCATAGATAACTCAGGCCTTACATCCCTAAGGGTTGATTGTACTGACGCCAGAGACGATACTTCCTTCGAAACTACCGGGGTCCTTCTTACCCCTGCTCTCGCTGGTACCTCTTCTCAACATACTGAAACTCACAAACAGATTAATTCATTTTTTATTTTTATTTTTATTTATTTATTAACTTATTACAAATTTATTTGTTTTGTTTGTGTGTGCTACCAAAAGTCTCTAATCATTATATCTTAGTGCTGTAGCTGTTCAAACAAACGATGTATATATTTTTTTTCTTTTTTTGTGAATTGATAGAGTTTGTCGTGTGAAACCAAGTTATTACTTCCGCAATAGAATCACTGGGTGAATTATTCACCAAATAAATAAAGTCACAGCAAAAAATATCATTTCTTTTAACTTTAGTCGTATTGTGATTTATTAATTTTTGTTTTATATCATAATCGGCATCACGTAGCGGCCATGCCGTTTCGAAATTGTGCCGTTTCGAAATTAAACAAATTCTAACTATTAATACAATTTTTTGATTAAAACAATTTTATGTAATATTCATATGTCTCTTTGCCTATCATACATCTATGAAATACCAACTTTAAATATCCACTTTTGTAAACCACTTGATATTTTCAATATTTTAAAAAATACTTCTCTCTGCAATTATACATGTCTGCTCTCTTGCAGCTCAATATTAAAAAGAACGTTAAAGTCAAATTGACGTCACAACTTTACATCTTGACGACTATATATGAATTTATGAAGACAGCACCGCAACGGACGAGATTGAAACTTTCCACTAGAATAACCGAATATATTTATATTACATAAATTCTACACTCAAAAACAATTAATTACTTGAATTTACTGAAAACAAGTATTCATTTTTACTCATATCAAGTACAAAAACAAGTAAAAATGTTTGTCAAAACATTAGTAATTGCTAGTTATATCAAGTAATTGTAAGTAGTTACCCAGTAATTAAATGTAAGCAATTTTCCAATAGATATAGGAAGCTGTGGTGTGAGTGCCAATGAGACAACTCTCCATCCAAATAACAATTTAAAAAGTAAAACATTATAGTAAACCGTTATATGTATCTTAAGTTATTCTTTTAATAATAACTAAGTAATTTTTTTTCCTATATATGAAGTATTTCTTTTAATAAAAGCAAGTAATTCTTTTAATTAAAGTAGTAATTCTTTTAACACACATTAAGTATTCATTTTAATAATAGTCAGTAATTATTTTAATACGTATAGATAAGTATTTCTTTTTATCAAAGTAAGTTATTCGATTAATACACATTAATATTTCTTTGAATGATAGTAAGTATTTTTTTTAATACACATTAAGTATTTCTTTAACTAATAGTAAGTAATTCTTTGAATATTTTTTTTTAATATTTTTAGATATTCGTGAACCACTTGCAAGCCATTTTTTTTTCTAATGGCAAGTAATTTCTGGAAATACAATAACTTGAAACAGTATTTTTTTTTGTAGGTTTTGAGTAATTCTTTTACATATGAATTGTATATATATAATATAAATTTACAGAATAAAATAAAAAATCTACGTTCGTTTTATTATAAACGAATATAATTTGAAATAGTAACATACCTTTTTAAAGAATTATCATATACAATATCCTTTGTTTAAACAATTTCTATTCTTGTTTGTTGTAAGTTATCATGGGCTACCTCCCCAGCAACTCCTTGTGTTACGTTTTCGTTTAATTGAATTTGTACACAAAGAGTAGCCAGAAACATGAATACCCACAACCTGTCCTATTTGTAAGGTTCTCATTTTCTTTCATGCTTGTCAATCGTGCAAGTATTTGAACAAACTCAGTATACGTTTTGTTCAAATTCAAATCTGAATGAGTTCCGGCCAATTTTCAAAAATAGCTTACCAAAGTCAAATGAAACTTTAATTCTGATTGCGTGAATATTTTTTCAGTCTCAAATAAAAATCTGCTTATCAAATACAGGTAATATGAAACAATTTTGAACATTTATAATAGCTATTGAATTATCAATTTTAGTAAGGCTAAGTCATGTAAGTTTACATAAAAATTATATCAAAAATTAATAATGATAATTTGAAGATATTTTGAAATGAAATTAATGTAATTAAAGTAATTCTGATACTGAGTAATTCCAATCATTTTTTAAGCATTTCAAAGTATTATCTACAACAGGCTTTTATTTCAAATTGGAATTATTTTTAATTATGGAATTTGCATAATTTCTTTTGCTTGTAATTTTTAATGAATTCCATGTTTATTCTGCATTATAATTTTTTAAGCATTGTATAACACTTTCCATACAATGTATTTTGTATAGATAGAATTGTGCGCCGCACATTACATTCTATTGCAAATGTGCTATCTTCTTTGTAATAGAAAGTATTGTGCAAGTTGAAATAATAGCCTTTTTGAAGAAAGTTGCTATGATAATAGTTATCAAGATTTTTGCAATTTTCAGACTGTGAAACCTGAGTATGTTGAAATTGTTAAATTATGGAGTCAAATTTTATATGAAGCATTTATTATTATATATAATAAGCCTTATGCAAGCAAACAGTATTCTGAAGTGCCTACGCCTACTTATATAATAATAACAAGTTTTATACTGTGGATTCATTAATATTCGTCGGATACCAATTTTCGTGGATTTCATGGGAACAGGGGAACCACGAATCTAAATGTTCAACGAAATACAAAATTTCAATAGGAATGTATGCAAACTTTCCTCAAATAACGAATTTAAATATCCACGAATATGCAAGTTTTCTGCAATCCACGAAAATTGGTACCCACGAAAATAAATGAATCCACAGTATCCAAATAAAGGCAACAGTAGTATACCGCTGTTCAAAACTCATAAATCCATGGACAAAATACAAAACCGGGGTAACAAACCAAAACCGCGGGAAACGCATTACATAGGAAAACAACGACACAACACTGTACGATATCCAAGTTATCATAAGTAATTCCAGTAACTTTCATACTGCATTTTCAAATAAATAAAAAGATAAATATGTGTAGTTCATTTTAATATATAACTTAATCTAAGTGATTTCTTTTTACTAAAAACAGAAAGTATGACTTAAATAAAGACTAAGTAATTCATTTACTCCAGTGAGTAAAATCATTATTAGTATTTGTTTTAATTTAAGTAATTTTTTCAATAAACACACACTTTCAGTAAAACAAATACTTGTTTCAGGTGACTTTTTTCATATCTTGTAAAATATAAGTAATTGCTAGTAATAGTGAGTAATTGGTAAGAAATTCATAGTAATGAGTAACAAAATGAATACTTATAGTCGCCGTCAGCTGAAATTCGTAGCGGTTATCGGTAAAAATAATCTAAACTATCAATCGCGTTCACTCGAGATATAGTTTTTCACATTCCATTCATAAATCGCAAAAAGAAAAACCACTACTGACCTACCTTTTTAGTGATCGCCCTGTAATAATCCTGACCTTCACATTTTCAAGAATGTTTTCCATTGTAATTCCGCCATCTTCGTTTCTATGAGGATCATTTGTTTACATATGACAATCGTCACTTACGCAGTTTCCTGAAATGTTCTTTTCATTGATGTGATAAGGTTTCCCGCGCTTTAAGCACATTTTATGAAATTGAACTCCACGGAAACACTTCCGGTAAAAACAATGGCGGATTCCACCATTCAAAATCGTCTTGGAAAATGTGAAGGTCAGGATTATCACAGTGCAATCACTTAAAAGGTAGGTCTTTTGACGATTTATGAATGGAATGTGAAAAACTATATCTCCAGTGAACGCGATTGATAGTTTAGATTATTTTTACCGATAACCGCTACGAATAACAGCTGACGGCGACTATAATTTAAGTAAAATATAATTACTTAGTAATATTTTTTTTGTGTGTATTATGTTATTGACCGTTTACCTTAAGTTCATCTACATGACAGTATTTTAAAACCAACACTCCACTTGATGACGACAACAATTTTCTTTTGAGTTTTCCTTTTGAGTTTGTTATTTATCTTTTACTAGACCGTGTTAACATGTGGGTCGCTCTCAATCTAACTGAAATGAGGTCAAGAAAGCTAATACATTACGATGTTCAAAGCGTTTGATAACCGACCAAGAAGTTACCTGATTAATTTGAACGACATATTGACCAATTATCATCACTATGCGCAACATCTTTCGTAAAAAGTGCTAGCATTTTAACTCCTTATCTACCTTAATGTTTTAGTATGGAAGAATTGAATAGTAATTGAAAAACTGAAAATTATCTTGTATAAATGTTAAAACCATTTATTTCCTTGCATCAGATAAACCAAAAATACTGATAAAGTATTTCTTATCAGTACACTCTTTGTGCAAACAAGCAGTAGATTTATCATCATTATCAAGAAAATATATCCTATGTTAAGCGTTTAAATAATCGGTGGTGCACATGCAACACCTAGTGTACATAAAAAATATGTATAATGTTATTCAAACGATGATATTACTTTATCAACAGCATACGCATTATATATGACACGTGCACTAAGGATGGGTACGATGCTATTACAATCGAAACAACATGTACATGATGTACATTGCATACAAAATGTTATCAAGGAAAAGCACAATATTATATTAAATGCTTATGATGAGCTTGATAATTAAAGGACACATATTTTTGGATTCAAAACATGAATTGATATCTTTATTTGATATTTGTTTTAAATAGTGTAGCATTAGGTTTGTTATTTTTTGTTTTACGTTTCGAAATTACCCTTTGTTTGAGATTGGCATATATCTGTTTGCTGAAGATGTTTAAGAACGCCTTAATATAGGTCAATTCTATCGGTTGTAAAATGCAAATAACCAAAGCAGTTTCAGTAATCATGTAGGTAGTATATCATTTGTGCTTGATTGAATAACATTGTTTAATGCAGCGACGTATTTTCACTATATGTTAATCAGGATAATCTGCATAAGGAATATGAGACCCATATCCGATAGTAAAAGACATTTTGTGGTTGAGTAATAACAAGGATTCGATATTTACTCTTTGTTTTTAAACATGTCATAAAGATATTCCGCATATGTATTGTTCCTCATTTTTAAACATATTACGTATTTCTAATTTACGTCATTAAAACGGTCACCACAGGACACATAAAGTGTCTTGTAAACCTTGTGACCCTTTTTGAATGCATGTTTTTAAATATGCCGGGATGTTATGTGTGTGTACCAAATTAAGTAAATTCAATCAACTATCATTTTATGAATCAAGGTATAACTCTTTTAAGAGCATTGTTCATTTTGTCCCGCCTTGTTGCATATTTTACTTAAGTTTTATAGTACCCAATCCTGACACCGCTTCCCTCTTCTGATCCGTGCATTCCTATATAAGACTTTCGCTTCTCATCCCATCATTTCATTCTAACTTTCTTTATAACCCTTCTAATCATTTCAGTCAGACCTCGCGAAATCTTAATCGTTTCCAATTTGACAATTTCAAATGAAAATAAGAGATATGTTGTTAAATATCTGTATCAAGTAAATTGAACTTCATATCACATTATGAGAGGACACGTATTTTGGGAATCTGAAAAAAAGGTGCCAGAAGTTCCAAACTTAAATTTTCAATTTTTATCTGCCATAACTTTTGGAAAAAAACATCTTTATTTTTTTTTACAAATACTCGAGATTTGAAACGTGAGTAACTTACATAATTGTCCGCCTCAAACAATTGTATTGATTTGTTCATAACAAAAAGAGTCAATATAAAAAGGATATAGTTAGACAACACTCTTCTTCAGTGCATTGGGAAACACAATATAATTTGGTTTTGTAATAATCAGGTTTAATTTTCGCCTTGTCAAGTTTTTCTGATTTTTCATGAGAGATGTCTAAAAATAAAAGAAAATCGCTTATTCATCTCGTATGAATGAACCTGATATACAGAATTAAGTTACTGAATATTTTATATCAGTATAAGCTTTGTTCAAGTGGACAGGGGATACATCGTTAATATAGATAAAATCTCTTAGTAGTAAAAGCGTGTAAAAATTGGACCTAAATATGGATCAGTAAGTGTAGAATATCATTAAATCATACAAATGATATAAATTACCCTGTCATATATGAATAAAAACGATAATATTACAACGTAAACAACATAAATATTACATTTCAATATTATCAATGAAAAGAAAACTCTGCATTATAATGTAAGTTTATAATACGCAGTCATTCTCGATACAGAAATTTGCTACTCACTAGACCGAACTTTATATATGCATACTATACGTTTAATTGGTACTAAGGATATTGCATTTTTTTTTGGAGAATAATACAAATAAAGGCAACAGTAGTATACCGCTGTTCAAAACTCATAAATCCATGGACAAAAAACAAAATCGGGGCAACAAACCAAAACCGAGGGAAACGCATTAAATATAAGAGGAGAACAACGACACAACACCGAAACGCAACAGCACACAGAAACGGACCAAGCAACAGACAATACACCACGAGAATAACAAATATAACATCAAAACCAAATACATGAATAAGAAACGACTAAACGTTAAAATGCAACACAAACACAGAAACGAACAATATTATAACAATGGCCATCTTCCTGACTTGGTACAGGACACTTTTAAAGGGGAATAAAAGTGGTGGGTTGAACCTGCTTTTAAGGCATGCCAAACCTCGCACTTTAATGACACAGTTAAATATAACATTGAAATGAAAACAAAATATTACAGGACTACAATACAAATAAAAAGCAGAACATATTAGACAAAGAAAAGCATGATTAATAGATAACAAAAAGCATCAGGTTTAAAATTCAATACGCCAAAAACGCGTCTAGTCCACACGAGACTCACCAGTGACGAAAAAAATACAAAATTGTACAGCACTGAAGATCAAAAGTCGAAAAGGTTTTGCCAAATACGGCATTGTTTGTATGCCCAGGATAAGAACATTCATATTATATAATACAATTTAGGATTTGTTTTCCCTTGTTAAATATAACACGTTATTAAGATGATAAACAACGTCAGTACGCAGAATCTATTCATCAAGACCATCAGGTACTATTTGTGAAGTTCATACAAAATATTTATCAACAAGGTCTTGGTTCCTTCCGATGTACTTTTAGAAAAAACAGATGAGACGTTGTTTGACATACCCCTGGTTCATCGACTTTCTGATCAGTCACTAATCACGTTTTACTAAGTCTGAGTAGGAGCTGCAACTTCTTGAAAATCGAATAAGTGGGTAAAAGTATATTCCATATGCAGGTGATTGGTATATTGTAGCATGTTTCTCTTTTGTCATAAAAATTCATAATATCTAAAAAAATAAATAGATCTAGCTAACAAAGTCCTTATATTTCAATAGGTAACTTTATTTGTTAGTGGAAAATTGTTTTAATGTTAATTAGGCTTAAATTAAAAAAAATCGCTTTCCCCTCTCTGTGATTAAAGTAAGTTAACTCTGGTAAATTTTCCTAACATTCAATCCTTATGGGAAGATGATATAGTTCTGTTTTCATTTATAGTCTTTTTTAGAATAGTTCTTATTGTTTTGGGTAGGTCCCAATTTCAATTTTACAACCTAGCATTCGGCATCAGTTAGAAGCTTCTAGAGTAAAGTGGTGGCTATGGTGTACTGTTTTGTTTGTGTGAGTATGTGTGTTTGTGTTAGGCGTTTTTACACTTCTTTCATGTATTTGTCTTAAGGGATCGAGTAAAGCAGATAAGTTACATCAGCTTTCTGCTTCATTTGAGTTCTGGCATAATGGTATACACCATATCGATATAAGAAACAAATGCCTTTACGAGGATGAACGCTGTAAGACATTTTTTCTGCATACCACAACTTGAAAAAGTGTATTCTTGACAGCACAATCAATGTTTTTCACAGGCATATTGTACCTTAAATTAAAAGTAGGAAAAAGTGTGGGTTTTTTAATAATTTCCAGGAGATGGCTTTGATAGAGAGTAATTTCATGAATACTTGGAAACTATTTTTTCTGTGACATAGTCACTTGTTTCAGAATATTTCTCTCTATATACCTTAATGGTATATTAAGATATAATAATTACATTAGATGAATGTTTCATTATAATACTTTATTCTGATTGGCTAACTGCACATCACGTGTTATTCCTTAGGCAATTGCATTACTCAATAAAACCTACCATTCATGATAACACGTGGTCCCAAAATAAAGTGCACATGTAAATTAAATAAAAATAATATAAAATTCATTTTTTTAAGATCATAGCTAAAAAATGTAATTATAAGTATTGAATGCTTAATTTTGTAACTTCATATGGATGTTAAAGCGTTGACCGTGCGCACATTTCCGCGCTTCGTACAAAATGCACTTGGGTCAACGCTTTTACACGCCAATGAAGTTACAAAAAGAAGCATTCAGTTCATAAATAAAGGCCTTTTTTCTGAAACGAGTGCCTGTAATCTGTGATTAAGATCAGTTTGCCTCATCGCTCTAAGAAAGTTAGAGATGATGAAGGCAGATTTGACCTTGGTTATTTTTGACGTAAAAAACAAGGTACGAATACTTAGAGAGAACAAAAACATTTATAAGTTAACAAAATAATTTTTATATTGGTATATATAATTTTTAACATTTCAAAACAAATAAAAGAAATTATAGATAAAGATAAAGATATACATGCATGTCTTTGATAAACTAATGAAAAATACGAGTATCTAGTGCATTACAGATTTTGTAACGATTTAAAATTCAATAAAAAATACTACATGTATAAGATAAAATTATAACCCTGTTCAAGGTAGACAATCAACATATTGACTTTATGAAATTGAACATAGACTCATAGTTCAAAGGAATAAAACTCTTGTATACAAATAACACATCAATCGAGTTATTTAGCTGCGAATTCGTGCGCCACCTTCCAGGAAGATTCTTTATTATCAATATAGTCACAAGTTGTTAATCCATAGACACTGACGACTAATGAATGCTAACCACAGTAAATGATATTTGAAAATCCAAGTTAATTTGAAAAAGTTACAATATCTTTTTAAATATGATTATCTGAATTTTGGCGTAACTGAAAATTTAGCCTTTTCCCAAGTATTGGTAAAAATCTATAAATTTGACAGCAATACATCAAAAGGCCAAACATCCTAGAATTTTGCAAGATAAATGTATAGCTGAAGAGTTCTATGAAAATCCAAAAAAAAATAATACAAAAACTAGAGATGATAAATCTAAATTTAGCATCAACTGAAAATTTTCCTTTAAACGAAATCTACAAATTTGACAGCAAAACACCAAACAACCAAACAATTTGGTATTCTGTAAGATCAAAATACAATTGAGATTTCTAAAGAGTAATAAAAAATCGATATTGATTTGAAAATGTATAAATATTAAAAAAAAAAAAAGGATATCTGAAATTAATCCGAACAGAAATATCTAGTTTTTGATCTTTTAAATCCTTAGAAATGACAGAAATAAACCAGAAATAAACCAAGCTCCCAATTTTGGTGAGACCAAATATTGTATACGCTGATGTATATATATTGTGAGCAGGATCTGCTTACTATTGTTTCTATTGTTTGTCTGTTTGTCTTTTTCATTTTTAGCCATGGTTTTGTCAGTTTGTTTTAGATTTATGAGTTTGACTGTCCCTTTGGTATCGTTCGTCCCTCTTTTTTAATTAATGAAATTCTCAATTTAGTTGTGTTTTTGATATCTCTGAATGATATTCGGGACTTACTGTGCGCGACTTATTCCGGACCTGATGTTATTATGAGTTGCAATGTATGAATAAAATCAGCAAAGACTCATCGAAACATCATTTGAAACAAAAATTTAACAATACTTATAGATATTTGGATGATATATTGGTTCTCAATCATGACGACTTCATTTTGTATACTAAAGAAATTTATCCCGTTGAACTCATTTTAAAAAGCTTAAACTAACAATGAACACAGCCCTTTCTCCGATCTTAATATCTATGTTTTTAACGTGAAACTTAATACTTAAATTTATGTCAAAAAAGATGGTTTCTTATTTGATATTGTTAATTTTCCATTTTTAGATGGCGACGTTCCCTTTTCACCATCTGATGGTGTTTATATATCTCAACTTGTACGATTCGCTCGTGTATGTAACAACTGATAAGATTTTAGCAAGATAAATTTATTAATTACTGAAAAATTATGAAACAAGGGTTTTCGATATCACCATAAGTGAACAAATTTCCTATACAACTCATCATGCAGACATCTTATATCGTTTTAGTAACCAAGTAGGTAGTATATCATTCGTGCTTGATTGGATTAACGTTGTTTAGTTGAGTGACGTATATTTTATTATATGTTAATCATGATAATCAGCATCAAGAATATGAGACCCATATCCGATAGTAAAATAAATGTTGTGGTTTAGTAACAACAACCTGTCGATTTTTACTCCATGGTTTAAAATATGTCATAAAGATATTGCGCATATGTATTGTTCCTTATTTCTACACAACATCTTTCCAATTGTGAACTTTCCATTTCTAAGTAGCAACATTCCAGCAGCACCTTCATTCGGGGTAGTTATCTCCCAATTGATACGTTATTCCCGTGTTTGCATTTCCTATCAAGATTTTCTTGAAAGAGGGTTGCTGCTCTCAAGGAAGTTATTAAACCAAGATTTGTTATCACAAAAGCAACACGAAGGTTGCCACATCTGCTTACACCCTATCGGAACATCTGAGATCACCCCTAGTTTTTGTGGGGTTCGTGTTGCTTATTCTTTAGTTTTCTATGTTTTGTCATGTATACTATTGTTTGTCTGTTCCTTTTTCATTTTTAGCCAAGGAGTTGCCAGTTTATTGTCGTTTTATGAGTTTGACGATGCCTTTGGTATCTTTCATCCTTCTTGTATACGTTAAGGTATTTCACATCCAATCTTTTATGGCAATGTTCTGTAAAGAAAACAAATATGTCATGCCTTTGTTATTATGCTCTTTAATTGGTTTATTGTGTATAATTCGGAGTTCAGTATGACGTTCATAATCACTAAACTAGTATACATATTTGATTAGGGGTAAGCTGAAGGACCCGAGGTGCAGGAGTTTCTCGCTGCATTGAAGACCAAATGGTGGCCTTCGGCTATTGTCTGATCTATGTTCGAGTTGTTGTCTCTTTAACATATTCTCCATTTGCATTGTCAATTTTGAAATAAAAAAAATGTTTTTCCGCGTCCAAATAAAAAAACAATGAATTGATCAAGATGATAGACCTAAAAAGTAAGATAATAAACAAGATAAAAAGAATAAATTGATTTGCAGATTGACTATTTGTCTTGATTAGAAATGTACATTGCTTTTAAAATATTTCAATGAAAAGCAAAATGTAAGATTAAATGCTTCCGATGAGCTTGATAAAGGACACGACTGAAGATAATCTTCGTCTTACATTTCTAGGAAGTCAAAATATAAATCGATTGGTATATTACGTGATTTTTAGTTGTAAAGTTGAGTATGAGGTTAGTTAGGTTTTTTTCTGACTATTCGAAATTAACCTTTGATTGAGATGGGTATTTACGTTATATCTGTTTGCTGTAGTTGATATGACACACCCCAATATAGTCCAATTCTAGTGGTTGTAAAATGCAAACCAATTCGTTTTAGTAACCAAGTAAGAGGTAAAAATTAACGTTGTTTAGTGCAGTGACGTATTGTTTTACTATATGTTAATCATGATAAACTGCATAAGGAATATTAGACCTTTATTTGATAGTAATAGAAATGTTGTGTTCAAGTTATAACAAGCTGTCGATATTTACTCAATGGTCATTAATTGTCATAAAGATATTGCGCATATGTATTGTTCCTTATATCTACACAACAGCAGAAGATCGCCAACAGGTCTTCAATGCAGAGAGAAGTTCCCGCACCGGATGCGGTCTCCAGCTGGCCCCTAAATAAATATATATACTAGTTCAGTGATTATGAACGTCATACATAACTCCAAATTATACGCAAGAGACTAAATTAAAAAGTGTCCTTGTACCGATGATAAAATTTAGTAAATATTTTGACCAATTGTGATATCGAAAACCCTGGTATGATATTTTTTCAGTTATACATAAATGTCTCTCGTTAAAATTTTAAACTTTGTTACATACGCAAGCGAATCGTACACATTGGGATATATAAACACAAGGGAACGTCACCATCTAAAAACGGATAATTACAGAAAGGAAATGAAAAATCATCTCGTTTATTATAAATTTGAGTATTAAGCTTTCCTTAATGATAAAGATATCAAGATCAAGGAAAGGACAGTGGTCATTGTTAGTATTAGCTTTATTTAAAGTAAGTACCATAGGATGAATTTCTTAGTTTACATACTGAACTCGTCTTTATTGAATGCTAATATATCATCCAAATATCTAAAAGTATTATTTAATATTTGTATGAGATGTTGTTTGGATAGGTCTTTGCTGATTTTTGTCATCAATTGTAACTCATAGCAATACAAAATCAGGTCCGCAAAAAGTGATGCACAGTTAGTCCCAATTGGAATTCCTATAACCGTACGATATACGGAATATCCAAAGCGAACAAAAATGTTATCTGGTAAAAAATCAAGGGCAGGTATAGTATCAAAGCAGAGTTTGAACATATATATTCACATTCTGACTTTTTAAATGCCCATGTAATTAGGTGTGTGATTTTTTTTAATGAGAATGTGAGACAAGGTGGTATATAGAATAGAAACAAAACATGTTTTAAAACATGTGTGTGAGTACGAAATTAAGTAAATTCGATCAACTATCATTCTATGAATTACGGTATAGATATGTATTTTACAGTCTCCAACCCTGACTCCCGCCTCCCTCCACTGGTCCTGGTATCCTTACTTAGACTTCCACTTTCCACTCCATCATTTCAATCTTTCCTTTATCCTACTAATCATTTCAGTTAGATCTTGTGAAATTTTCGTCGGTTCCAATTTGACAATTTCAAATGAAAACAAGATATGTTGTCAAAAATCAGTTATCAGGTAAATTGAACATTTTTACACATATTGAGAGGACTCTTATTTACAGGAATCTGAAAAAAAGGTGCCAGAAGTTCCGCACTTTTTTCGTCATTTATTATCTGCCAAAATGTGTGAAAAAACTTATCTTGATTTTTTTTTTATAAAATCTCCAGATTTTAAACGTTGTAAGTTGCATAATTGTCCGTCTCAAAAAATTGTGCGGATTTTTTTTCAAAACATATAGAGTCAATATAAAAAGGATTCAGTTAGAAAACACAATATAATTTGTAAGAGGTTAATTATGGCCTTGTCATGTTTTTCTGATTTTTCATGATATATGTCTAAAATATAAGAAAATCGCTAATTCATCTCGTATGAATATAAAAAAGGTCATTTCTGACACTGAATCTGGGTTACAGAATTAAGCATCTGAATAATCTATATCAGTATAAGTTTTGTTCAAGTGGACACGGGAATCTCGTATTTATAGATAAAATCTCTTAGTTGTAAAAGCTTGTCAATAATTGGACCTAAATATTCATCAACAAGTGTAAAATGTCATTAGATTATACAAATGGTATAAATCACCCTGTCACATACGAATAAAAACGATAATATTATAACGTAAACAACATATATATTACATTTAAATGTTATCAATGAAAAGAAAACTCTTCATCATAATTCAAGTTTAAATTGCAAATTCATTCTCGATACATAGATTTACTTCTCACTAGACATGCTAGAATAAACTTTATATCTGAATGATAAGGAACATTTCGGAGATTAATCTAAATAAGGATTGGCTTCCCTTTTTTTTAACATTTTTGCCTTGTTTTGTTTTCAAATCTGTTGTCAATAAAGTGATATACTAGTAATATATATATATATAACTGTCACATTTTGTTTTTGGCTCCTTAACATGATTGCCATATTATCTTGGCTTTGCGTATGCGTATACGATATCTTTTTTTTTAATTTTCATTCTACAATTATATATTTACGCACTGAAAGCTTAAAATAAATAGCATGTGTCTTATACATTGATTGTAAGCACAGGATTATAAATTTAAGTTCTTTTGAGGTAATTCCCTTTTATCAATTTCCTTACTTTTCCTTGTTTTATACATAATGTAATTTGGTCATTTTTTCCATAGTCTAAAATTATTTACTTTGTTTTGATTTACTAAAACATGACAGATCTGAATATCAATAATTCATGTTTCTTTTTCAACTTAGTCTGAAGCTATTTAATAAATTCATCATAGATACCAGGATTAAAATTTTATATTTACGCCAGACGTGCGTTTCGTCTACATAAGACTCATCAGTGACGCTCGAATAAAAAAATGTGTAAAAGGCCAAATAAAGTACGAAGTTAAATGTTTTTATGGCAAGTAATGCTTAGTAAAGTTATGTGTAAACCAACTTAAGACCTCATTATCCATTAACTTTAAGTATAGATTTTATATCAAAATAATACATATGTCCAATGATGAAACTGCTGCTGGTTAAGATAATAGTGCATGTATTTAACGCTGTTGATTTTTTATTGATGTGTTGTCTGATTAAGCTCTGTACTTGATTGGCTTCATAATTATTTTGATCTGAGCGTCATTGACGAGTCATATGTAGACGAAACGCGTGTCTGGCGTATTAAAAGACAATCCTGGTACGTTCGATAACCGTTTTGCTATTTGGTAGGAGTTATTTAGAAGAACACATAACGATATCACATGTATTATGCTAATAAAGATTGTTACACTAACAGTTGCTGTGGTCCATCAATTTTGCAGCAAGATATTGAGTATCGTGCCTATGTTTTGCTAGCGGTTTCTCAGCACCAAGTACTCTTTCTCTGCCATTCTTTTCATGTTTATCTTGAATTATCAAAACATGTATAATCCGTAGCTTGAATGATGCAATTTCAAAATTAGAAATAATTTATATCACAATGTTTTAAGTAAAATATAGGCAGTGACAAACCGTACCATTTATTTGCATCTCTCTAGAAATAGATAATCGTTTGAAAGGATCGCACCAGCTTCTTAAATTTTAGTTCAATTTCTTGTTCCAATTGGTTTTTTTTAATTTATGAACACATGTATTTGGGGACAGCTGCAGAGCTGAAAAAAATGGTTTCAGAAATTCAAAACTTCTATCTCCATTTTTATCTGCCAAAACTTTAAAAAGCTCTTTTTTAAAAAAGCATAAAGCTTCAAATTTTAAAGGCCATTATTTCATGTATATAGCTGTCTCTTAAAAAACAGTTGAGCGGATTTGGTCATTACAGATAAAGTCTACACAAAAGGGATTAAAAAAGAAAACACATAGATATCCAGAACATTGGGAAACAAAAAATCGTTTGTTTGATAATCCTAAAGTTTAAATATTGCCGTGTCATTTTTTTTTCTTTCAAATGTTGAAAACTAAATAGGAAAATCGCTTATTCATCCCATATACATTAAAACAGTCGGTAGTTAGACTGAATCTGATATACATCATATAGTATTTGATATCAGTGCCAGCTTTGTTAAAGCAGACCGAGGATGTATCGTTATAATAGATAAAATCTCTCAAGTGTAAAAATGTTTAAATAATTGGATTTAAACATGCAACAACGAGTGTAAAATATCAATGAATTATACAAATGACACAAATCACATGGTCATATACAGATAAAAAAAGATAAGATTACAACGTAAACAACATATATATTTCATTTAAATGTAATCAATGAGAAGAAAAACGCTAAATCATAGTATACCTTTAAAAGGCAAATTCCTTCTCGATACAAAGATTTGATAATTGCATCATGTACGTTTATTCGGTACTACGGATATTTCATTTTGTATCTGCGATGAAGCACGTCCATTATTCCCTTTTCATTATTCAAAATTCAATAATGAATAATGAAATATTTCACTATTCAATGTTAAGTGATGAATAATGAATAATGAAAAAGTTTATTTTTAATTTAATTTTCAAGTTCAAGCGGCGAAAAGTGAAATAAAAATAAAGAAAATTTGACTGTGACACTACAGCTATACATGTATCCAGTATTTCTAATTTCGTCTTTTTGGTGTTATTTAACTACGATTCAAATTAATATCAGAAAAACACTCTTTAAATTTTAAAATGATTTATTTATCTAGTTCCAAGTTTCGGAGGAAAAACTAGTGGGTTTTCCTTACTATTTTTAAAAGAAATTCCTTGGTTCAATGTATAGACGACCTATAGACCAAAACATATATATCAGAATTGAAATACTCGTCGTGGTATTTTGTTCTAAAATTTCACTGGACCTTTGCTATTCTTCATCCTTTAATTATGTTTATAACAAGTTGATTGTGCAGCAATGTTCATTAAAAGGGGTTACTGAGGACCAATATGTCATTATACGAAAAAAATTAAGAATTACTAGTAGCTAAGTTTGAATAAAGACATGGATGTTTTGAATAAAGAAATAGATATTTTGAATAATGTAATACATATTTTGAATAATGAAATAGATATTTTTAATAATGAAATAGATATTTTTAATAATGGAATAGACTGCTGTGACCCAATATCTGCCATAATGACAGTTAGAGGATAAATGGAATGGACTGCTGCGACCCTTTAGCCCGTAAATATATATATATATACCTTATAATGTTTGGCTTTAACTGTTCCTGATGAAGGTAAATTTCAGAATAGCGCTTCGGACGCAAGAAGTTATCAAACGTCGTGTTGTTTTTAATTTGTTGTACCTCATTCGAAAGCTTATTAGGAGAGGAACAAAATGCATATTGTCAATATAAAAGAGGGACGAAAGATACCAAAGGGACAGTCAAACTCATGAATCTTAAACAAACTGACAACGCCATCGCTGAAAATTAAAAAGACAAACAAACAACAGCATACATGACACAACATAGAAAACTAAAAAATAACGCATATTAGAGGAGTAACGAATGACCTAAACATCAAAATACGATTGAACATCAAAAATCAGCTTATTTTAAATAATGGAATGGACTGCTTTAACCCGTCAGCTCCTAATCAAGGTAAAATGTATACACCAAATTAAAGCTTATTGATAGTTGAATAAGACGAGTATAACTGATATGTGCAGCAATGAACATTACAAGGGTTACGGAGGACCTAAATGTCAAAATACGCGTAATAATTAAGAAATAGCAAATTTTGAATAATGCATATGAAATGGATATTTTGAATAATGGCATGGACTGCTGCGACCCTTTAGTCCCTAATTATAGATATACCTTGTACCTTAGTCACGCGTATTTTGATATCAGGGACCTGCGTTACTCCTCTTATATGCGTTGCGGAATATAGTGACTGTAATTAGGGGTTGAAAGGTGACAGCAGTTCATTCCATTATTCAAAATATCAATTTCATTATTCAAAATTGGCTATATCCTAATTTTCACGCGTAATTTGGCATTAGGATCCTCTGTAACCCCTTCAATGGTCATTGCGGCACATATTGTTTATTCTCAGTGTATTTTTCTATCAATAAACTTTAATTTTGTGTATAATTTTCCCCTTAATTATCAGTTAACAGGTTGCAGCAGTTCATTCCATTATTCAACATAAGAGATATCTCAATATTCACGCGTATTTCGATATTAAGGTCCTTCGTTACACCTCTAATATGCGTTGTGGAACATATTGACTAGATACCTTTTGTTCCTCTCTTAATAAGCTTTTGAATTAGGTATAATATATATCTGTTACTAGGGGTTGTAGGGTCACAGCAGTCTATTCCATTATTCAAAATATCCATTTAATTATTCAAAATTGGCTATTTCCTAAATTTCACGCATATTTTTACATTTAGGTCCTCCGTAACCCCTATAATGGTCATTGTGGGGCATATTGTTTCTTTTCAGTGTATTATTCGGTCAATAAACTTAATTTGGTGTATATTTTTCCACTTAATTAGGAGCTGACGGGTTGCAGCAGTCCATTCCATTATGAAAAAAAGCGATATCTCAATTTTTACTCGTATTTTGATATTATGTCCTTCGTTACTCCTCTAATATGCGTTGCGGAACATATTGATTATATATATCTTTGTTCCTCTCTTAATAAGCATTTGAATGAGGTCTAAGGTATATCTGTTATTATGGGTTAGAGGGTCACAGCAGTCCATTCCATTAATCAAAATATCCATTTCATTATTTAAAATTGGATATTCCTAATTTTCACGCATATTTTGGCATTTAGGTCCTCCGTAACCCCTCTAATGGTCATTGTGACACATTTTGTTTATCAAAGGGTTTATTCCTTTATCAATAAGCTTTTATTTGGTGTATATCCCCCCTCCCTTAATAAGGAGCTGATGGGTTGCAGCAGTCTATCTCATTATTCAAGATAAGCGATTTCTCAGTATTCACGCGTTTTTCAATATTAGGGTCCTTCGTTACTCCTCTAATATGCGTTGCGGAACATATTGATTATATATATCTTTGTTCCTCTCTTAATAAGCATTTGAAGGAGGTCTAAGGTATATCTGTTATTATGGGTTAGAGGGTCACAGCAGTCCATTCCATTAATCAAAATATCCATTTCATTATTTAAAATTGGCTATTTCCTAATTTTCACGCATATTTTGGCATTTAGGTCCTCCGAACCCCTCTAATGGTTATTGTGACACATTTTGTTTATTAAAGGGTTTATTCCTTTATCAATAGGCTTTAATTTTGTGTATACCCCCCCCCCCCCCCCTTAATAAGGAGCTGACGGGTTGCAGCAGTCTATCTCATTATTCAAGATAAGCGATTTCTCAGTATTCACGCGTTTTTCAATATTAGGTCCTTCGTTACTCCTCTAATATGCGCTTCGGAACATATTGACTATATACCTTTTATTTATCTCTTTTAATAAGGTTTTAAATGATGTATAAGGTATATCTGTAACTAGGGGTTGGAGGGTCACAACAGTCTATTCCATTATTCAAAATATCAATTTCATTATTCAAAATTGGCTATATCCTAATTTTCACGCGTAATTTGGCATTAGGATCCTCTGTAACCCCTTCAATGGTCATTGCGGTACATATGGTTTATTCTCAGTGTATTTTTCTATCAATAAACTTTAATTTTGTGTATAATTTTCCCCTTAATTATCAGTTAACAGGTTGCAGCAGTTCATTCCATTATTCAACATAAGAGATATCTCAATATTCACGCGTATTTCGATATTAAGGTCCTTCGTTACACCTCTAATATGCGTTGTGGAACATATTGACTAGATACCTTTTGTTCCTCTCTTAATAAGCTTTTGAATTAGGTATAATATATATCTGTTACTAGGGTTGTAGGGTCACAGCAGTCTATTCCATTATTCAAAATATCCATTTAATTATTCAAAATTGGCTATTTCCTAAATTTCACGCATATTTTTACATTTAGGTCCTCCGTAACCCCTATAATGGTCATTGTGGGGCATATTGTTTCTTTTCAGTGTATTATTCGGTCAATAAACTTAATTTGGTGTATATTTTTCCACTTAATTAGGAGCTGACGGGTTGCAGCAGTCCATTCCATTTATGAAAAAAAGCGATATCTAAATTTTTACTCGTATTTTGATATTATGTCCTTCGTTACTCCTCTAATATGCGTTGCGGAACATATTGATTATATATATCTTTGTTCCTCTCTTAATAAGCATTTGAATGAGGTCTAAGGTATATCTGTTATTATGGGTTAGAGGGTCACAGCAGTCCATTCCATTAATCAAAATATCCATTTCATTATTTAAAATTGGATATTCCTAATATTCACGCATATTTTGGCATTTAGGTCCTCCGTAACCCCTCTAATGGTCATTGTGACACATTTTGTTTATCAAAGGGTTTATTCCTTTATCAATAAGCTTTTATTTGGTGTATATCCCCCCTCCCTTAATAAGGAGCTGATGGGTTGCAGCAGTCTATCTCATTATTCAAGATAAGCGATTTCTCAGTATTCACGCGTTTTTCAATATTAGGGTCCTTCGTTACTCCTCTAATATGCGTTGCGGAACATATTGATTATATATATCTTTGTTCCTCTCTTAATAAGCTTTTGAAGGAGGTCTAAGGTATATCTGTAATTATGGGTTAAAGGGTCACAGCAGTCCATTCCATTAATCAAAATATCCATTTCATTATTTAAAATTGGCTATTTCCTAATTTTCACGCATATTTTGGCATTTAGGTCCTCCGAACCCCTCTAATGGTTATTGTGACACATTTTGTTTATTAAAGGGTTTATTCCTTTATCAATAGGCTTTAATTTTGTGTATACCCCCCCCCCCCCCCCCCCCTTAATAAGGAGCTGACGGGTTGCAGCAGTCTATCTCATTATTCAAGATAAGCGATTTCTCAGTATTCACGCGTTTTTCAATATTAGGTCCTTCGTTACTCCTCTAATATGCGCTTCGGAACATATTGACTATATACCTTTTATTTATCTCTTTTAATAAGGTTTTAAATGATGTATAAGGTATATCTGTAACTAGGGGTTGGAGGGTCACAACAGTCTATTCCATTATTCAAAATATCAATTTCATTATTCAAAATTGGCTATATCCTAATTTTCACGCGTAATTTGGCATTAGGATTCTCTGTAACCCCTTCAATGGTCATTGCGGTACATATGGTTTATTCTCAGTGTATTTTTCTATCAATAAAACTTTAATTTTGTGTATAATTTTCACCTTAATTATGAGCTGAGAGGTTGCAGCAGTTCATTCCATTATTCAAAATAAGAGATATCTCAATATTCACGCGTATTTCGATATTAAGGTCCTTCGTTACTCCTCTAATATGCGTTGTGGAACATATTGACTAGATACCTTTTGTTCCTCTTTTAATAAGCTTTTGAATTAGGTATAATATATATCTGTAACTAGGAGTTGGAGGGTCACAGCAGTCTATTCCATTATTCAAAATATCCATTTTATTATTCAAAATTGGCTATTCCCTAATTTTCACGCATATTTTGGCATTTAGGTCCTCCGTAACCCCTATAATGGTCATTGTGGCGCATATTGTTTCTTCTCAGTGTATTATTCGGTCAAAAAACTTTAATTTGGTGTATAATTTTCCACTTAATTAGGAGCTGACGGACTGCAGCAGTCCATTCCATTATTAAAAAAAGCGATATCTCAATTTTTACTCGTATTTTGATATTAGGTCCTTCGTTACTCCTCTAATATGCGTTGCGGAACAAATTGATTATATATATCTTTGTTCCTCTCTTAATAAGCATTTGAAGGAGGTCTAAGGTATATCTGTAATTATGGGTTAAAGGGTTACAGCAGTCCATTCCATTAATCAAAATATCCATTTCATTATTTAAAATTGGCTATTTCCTAATTTTCACGCATATTTTGGCATTTAGGTCCTCCGTAACCCCTCTAATGGTCATTGTGACACATTTTGTTTATTAAAGGGTTTATTCCTTTATCAATAAGCTTTTATTTGGTGTATATCCCCCCCCCCCCCCCCTTAATAAGGAGCTGACGGGTTGCAGCAGTCTATCTCATTATTCAAGATAAGCGATTTCTCAATATTCACGCGTTTTTCAATATTAGGGTCCTTCGTTACTCCTCTAATATGCGCTTCGGAACATATTGACTATATACCTTTTATTTATCTCTTTTAATAAGGTTTTAAATGATGTATAAGGTATATCTGTAACTAGGGGTTGGAGGGTCACAACTGTCCATTCCATTATTCAAAATATCCATTTTATTATTCAAAATTGGCTATTTCCTTATCTTCACGCATTGAAATGTTGTGACCCTCCAACCCCTAGTTACAGATATACCTTACACATCATTTAAAACCTTATTACGAACGCCATCACGAGTTAGATGACCGTTATGGAAGAACCGTTTCACAAATGATATCGGAATTGTTCCTTACGTCGTAACTACAATCCCCTTCCCTTTCATGAATGTGACCTACCGAATTAGACTATTTACCGGATCTGTAATCACATAAGCAACACGACGGGTGCCACATGTTGAGCAGGATCTGCTTACCCTTCCGGAGCACCTGAGATCACCCCTAGTTTTTGGTGGGGTTCATGTTGTTTATTCTTTGGTTTTCTGTGTTGTGTCATGTGTACTATTGTTTTTCTGTTTGTCTTTTTCATTTTTAGCCATAGCGTTGTCAGTTTGTTTTAGATTAATGAGTTTGACTGTCCCTTTGGTATCTTTCGTCCCTCTTTTATTTCTCTTTTAATAAGGTTTTAAATGATGTATAAGGTATATCTGTAACTTGGTGTTGGAGGGTCACAGCAGTCTATGCCATTATTCAAAATATCCATTTTATTATTCAAAATTGTTTCCGAATTTTCACGCATATTTTGACATTAAGTTTTCCGTAACCCTCTAATAGTCATTGTGGCGCATATTGTTTCTTCTCAGTGTATTATTCGGTCAATAATTTGATGTATAATTTTCCACTTAATTAGGAGCTGACGGGTCGCAGCAGTCCATTCCATTATTCAAAAATGCGATATCTCAATTTTTACTCGTATTTTGATATTATGGCCTTCGTATCTCCTCTAATATGCGCTTCTGAACATATTGACTATATACCTTTTATTTCTCTTTTAATAAGGTTTAAAAAGATGTATAAGGTATATCTGTAACTAGGGGCTGAAGGATCACAGCTGTCCATTCCATTATTCAAAATATCCATTTCATTAATCAAAATTAACTATTTCCTAATTTTCACGCCAATGTTGGCATTAAGGTCCTCCATTACCCCTGTAATGGTCATTGCTGCACAATCAACTTGTTATATGTATAATCAGAGAATGGAGAATAGCCAAGGTCCAGTGAAAATAAAAAAAGGACAACGTAGAGTACTTTAATTTATATATATATATATGTTTTGGTTTTCAGGTCAGCCATACATTTAAGCACGAAATTTCTGTTAAAAATAGTATGAAAAACCCACTAGTTTGTCCTCCGAAACTAAATAAATAAATAAATAAGATTAAAGATTAAAAGAGTGTTTTTATTTTATTGTTCTTATGATAATTTGAATATTCGTTAGATTACACCAGAATGACGAATTTAGAAATACGGGATATAGCTATAGTGCCAGTCAACTTTTTAATTTTTAATTCACTATTCGCCGCTTCAACTCGAGTAATGAAACATAAACTATTTCATCATTAATTATTCACCCCTTTGCATTGAACATTGAATAGCGAACTATTTCATTATTCCTTAATGAATTTTGAATAATGAAAAATAAACAATGGACGTACTTCAGCGTGGTCATTTTGTTACAACATTTGGGAAATTACTTCAATAAGATTTATTTCTACTGTGTGTAAAACTTTTGTATCTTACCCAGCCTTGACTCTATTTCTTGTCCTTTTTGATTTTTTTACAGCTTTTCATTTTTGGACTTTAAAAAGTGCGTTTAATTTTCAATGACGAATGTAGTTATGATAATAATGAATCAAAACTACTACATTGAAGTTATTTATGCAATTATATTAAAAAGAATTTGTCTTCGAATCATGTGTATAGACTCTAAAGTTAAGAGATGCCCATATTTAATATAATATACGCCCAATACAAATTTATAGTACCAACATATGTTCCTACATGTGCTTTATTGACTGCATTCTATGTTTAGAAAATCCCCAACCAAAAGGAGTGGCAGGGAAAATCAGACTAAAACTGAAACAGTTGTATACACTTTACCAAATCTTTTATCTAAAATCTAACCAACTGTGTTTTACTTTTATTCAATAACAATACTGCACATGCTGTTAACACATTTCTTCACTGGTACAGATATGTCAATGGAGATCCCTGTATATAAGTACCTTACGACCAGAGTATCTTCTACTACTGTCAAATTAATTGAGTGACCAATATTTCAAATATAGGCAATACAATACCTCCATGGTCATATACAATGTTAGATGGTGAAGTCGAAATCATTCTTTCGTAAAATTTACGGACGCCATCACCAATTAAAGGAATAAATAACATCTGTCATATTTCTTATTTGGAACAGCCATTTGCTTATGCATGTGTTATGTAGACAATGGTAGAGTAAATCCTGATTGTACAGCTAGTTAAACATCTTACATGTATAGGGGACACATACAATTATTTCAAATAGACAAAAATGTGTTGAAAAAAACAAACAGTCGTTAAAGGTGAAAATATCCACAAGATGGGAAAAGCAGTCAAAATTGTGACTTTGTCAACAAAGAAAATAACAATGACATATAGACAAGGTGTATATGCATACTAAACGACAATACAATAAAACATAAACGATGTGTATAAGTATCAATCTAAGAGGATATTATCAAAGATCGATTGGTTGTTGTATGTAAACTGATTGATAATTACATCTCAGATGTATGATCTTTTTATAAGTTGTTAGAGGTTTCAATGAGCTGTCAGTTAATGCAAGTACTCTCAGATCTGTACTTAGTGCCTTTTTGTTAATGGGATAAACAAGTATCCGGCCACTTCAACTCTGAGACGTATATCTATTTGTAGTCATCAGATGCCTTTTTTAAACGGATTTTCATAGTTCGTTCTTTTGTTGAAATGTTAAACTACTGTCCCAGGTAAGAGGAGGATTAGAATCCCGCTAACATATTTAACCCCGTCACATTTTGTATGTATGTGTTTTTTCCCAGTTATGAACCTTACATTGAGTGGATGTCGTATGTTGATGTGTTACATATTTGTTTTATGTTTATGTTTGTAAATACATTAGGCCGCTAGTTTTCTCGTTAGAATCGTTTTACATTTTTTGTTTCGGGCCCTTTTATAACTTACTATGCAATATGCTTTGATCATCGTACGTTGACCTATTGTTGCTAATTTCTGTGACGTTTGGTCTCATGTGGAGAGTTGTCTCATTGGCAGTTATACCACATCTTGGGGGTGAAACGTGAAATTTGATTGACGTTGTTGGAGTGTTATTGCTAGACTTACATCAAGTTATATTCTTATTCAATCAAGTTCCAACAGTTATTCAGTTAGTATTATGTTTTAATAGTTGGAATTTACATGTTTCCAGTCAAATCTTGAAAGGGTTTTGGTTGCCAAGTGGTCTAAGAAGTAACTACTGTAATCACTAAGTCAACACTAAGTTTGTAAGCTCGAACCCCGTGTGTGCAGGTTCACTCGGCTCGAATCTTAATTGAACAGATTTTTCAGTTTAATCATTGAAATGCAGTTGTTTTCTCTTGGTACTCCAACTTTCTTTACACAAACATTGTTTAAAAGACAGATTATATTAAAGGACGTGTTTGGATTTTCGTTACATTATTGTATTCGTTCATTCATACATGCTTGCAAATGTTATTCTGCAATGTCCACTCTAACATCCGTATATCCGTATACCCAGTAAATTATACGTAAACCACAATAATCATCATCCTTTCTTGTTAAATTGGCCAAAACATTATAGTAAATGCGCTAAACAGATTGAGAAAAAAAATTGGAGAATGGAAATGAATTGGTCATGAAAAATGCGCATTAACAAATTGAGAACAGATAACGGAAGGTTGATACGAAAAAATGGCAATGGAATGCATTTCTATAATAGTAAAAATAAAATCAATCAGCACATTCCATAGTACTATTTGAAATATCCAAGTGAATCAAACACGAAAGGACTTATATCATTGGTTAATATTGATGTACTTAAACATCTTCATTCGTTCTAAAGTTAACGAAAATATTATAATATAAAGTAAAGTAATTCTTTATATATTTCATTTCTAAGTTATTTTGTATATTTCTTTGATTGTAGGTGATTGTATTTTGTATGTGTTTATCTCTTGTTTCACATGTCATCGGACGGAGTGTTTTTAAATAAAGCATATTGTCTGATATTTAATACATCTGTTTTGATTTGTATGTCATCCCAAAAAATAAATAAAATCACCTAACACTGAACTTCAAATGTTCATTGAGAAAAAAATTGGAAAAAAATGTAAGCAACACGTTAAAATTTCATCTGTCCGAAGCGCTTTTTCTGGATTTACCATCAGGACTGCACAGAACCGAATATTTGAAGACAAGGATTGATACAGTCCCTGTACTGAAAATGTTAACACTTTTTTCATTCGGGAATCGTAAGTACAGCATTCGTGAATTGTATAGAGATCGGTCATCGTTCGTACATCATTCGTATAGCGTCCTTACAACGTTCGGTTAGCGTTCTTTCATCGTTCGTTCCGTTCGTTCATCATATGGTATCGGACAACTTTTCCAAATTTTTGTAAACTCCTACATCATGTACATGGTCCTACAATCGCATTGTACTGTTAAAACAGACCTGAAAATAGATAACGATACAATAATTATACATGATATAAAAATTATATATATCTGTTTTTTCTATTATATATTTATGGTCTTAAATTATGTAAAGAAAGCAACAGTAAAATCTAATGTATGGGAAAATATAAATGAAATTATGTGCTAATAAATGTTTACAATACAACCTATCTTTTCACAATTTATTTCAAAACTCTATTTCATAGAATGTTTTTTGATGCACATGTACTCAAACGTATTTTTTCGTGAACAATCTAACCAAATTGATACAATTTTTATACGACTCATAGCTTGCAAAATAGCACAGTGACCCATACTTTTTATGATATTTTTGAAAAAGGAATAGTTAAATCTTCTTTTTGTGAAATGTTAAGAACATTCTGTCTCAAAATGTCTATACTTATGATCTACTTAAACAGGTTTTCAAACAAACACACTAAAAGTGTGTCCATTGTATTCAGATGCAAGTTGACGTCGATGTGTAAAACAAAAGACTACAATGTCAAAAAATGTCTTTCTTTTGGAATTTTGTTCAAACGGGGTTTCAAAAGGGGTGATAGAACGTTAGACTTGAAATATTTTACACTTTGAGATACGTATTATTAAATGTTTGTATAGTATACAAACATGTTGTCAATAAAGATGCTAGATTTCTTGATTGAAAACACATTTGTTACGTTCGGAGGACGTATTTTTCAACAGACTTTCGGGATTCCAATGGGAACCAATTGTGTCCCTCTTCTTGTCGATTCGTTTCTTTATCATAATGAGGCTGACTACGTACAGGAACTTCTTAGGAAGATAAGAAATTAGCAATATCCTTTAACGTTACTTTCCGCTATATAAATGATATTCTTTCACTAAAAAATTCAAAATGTGGTGACTATGTTAAAAGGATACTACAGAAACAGTTAAGTCGACCTCATATCTTGACTTAAATCTAGAAATTGACAATGAGGATCAGTTGATAACAAAACTTTACGACAAAAGAGATGATTTCAGCTTTTTAATTGTGAGAATTTTCCATTTCTGAGTAGCAACATTCCAACAGCACCTGCATACAGGGTTAAAACTCCCAATTGATAAGACTTGTATTTCCTATCATGATTATCTTGATAAAGGGTTGCAAGGCGGCTATAAAACCAAGAGTTCCAAATTGTGAAGTTGATATCATCCCTTTGCAATCACGAGTTAGTTGACCTTTATGGAAAAACCGTTTCATAGATGATATCGGACATATTCGTTATGTCGTAACTACAATCTGCTTCCCTTTCATGAATGTGACATACCCAATTAGACTATTTGCCATTTTTTTATAACATAAGCAACACGACGGGTGCCACATGTAGAGCAGGATCTGCGTACCTTTCCAAAGCACTCCTATGTTTTGTTGGGGTTCGCGTTGGTTATTATTTAATTGTCTATGTTTTGTCATGTGTACTATTGTTTGTCTGTTTGTCTTTTTCATTTTTAGCCATGTTGTTGTCAGTTTATTTTTTATTCATGAGTTTGACTGTCCCTCTGTCACCTTTCGTCCCTCTTTTCCTAGTTACAAATCATTTGGGCCTTTTATAGCTGACTTTTTGAAGTGGGCCATGCGCATTTTTGAAGGCCCTACGGTGACCAATACATGTAGTTTTTATGTTTTGTGTCAGTTGGTCTCTTGTGGAGAGTTGTTTCGAATACAGACCAAAAAGTGTTTTCAAAATGATTGAAGGCAAAGTTAACAAATAAGCTTCGAAAATTGCTGGAACTTGTTATCGTTAGCATATACTTAGGAAATTCAACCAGAATATAAAATGTTCATAAATAGTTTGACAAAGTATGTTTACACATATAACTATTCATAATTTAATTCTTTTTAATACTTTTGGTACAATAAAACTAAGATCTTTTGTGTTTATTCAAGAGTAAAATTTTAAATAAATAGACAAATTGCATGTTTTTCATTGATGGTTTAGTAACTAGACGCTATATTGGGTAAAATTACATTTCAAAGAGAATGCAAATGAAAGACATCATAATGTATTACACACATATTCATATATGAAAAATGCGAATGAGAGCTTGAGTTAAGAATATTTTCTATCTCTTCGTCACACAGTTTATCTTTAAACATGTATTACTGATTATATAACAGTGACGCGGTGCGAAATACACTGATAAAAGAAAAGTAAACGTCATATTTTAGATATTAGTCACGTAAATTTGAATCAAAAAATACTGACGTCCTTGCCGAAGCAAATTATTTGGAAAAGATATGAATTTATAGGATTTTTTGAACAAATATATTTTGTCTTACATTAACTATGTACAAAAGAGGAGATTTGAAACATGCAAATGTTGAAAGTACATTTAACTTGTATCTGCAATGAGACCATATACTGCCGTAAAAAGTAGTCTGTGACTGTGTTGCATCTCGCAGAAGTAACGAAGTTAAAATTTTGAATAAGTGTATTGAATAATGCAGTTAAACCACAATTGGGATGAAGGCATACATAAATCAACAAAATAAGTTTACAAGTTATAAGTGTACAGAAAAGATTTCGAGTGAACAAATATGAAAGTCTTTAAAAATGTTTTCGATACCAAATAATTCTGTTAAATACACCAGGTGCGATTTAAAAAAAAAGCCATACACGTTTATCCATGTGTTGAAATTTTAAATGTATATAAAACAGACACATTGTTTGAGCGTAATAGATAGTTCAATGACCAATACCACTAGAATCTCACATTTTATATTCGGATGTCATTTAAAGGATTTAATTTCACTGGAGTAAAGCTGATGACCGTAACTGCATTCACGGTCATCCCAAGATGTCGAATGAAAAATTAGCTCAGTATGTGTATTGTCTGTTTAAGTGTTTCTATATCATTTTCTTTACAAAGCATACATTTGTACGATGAAAATTTATAAAAGATTCACACCGAAATCACAAATTACTACCGAGAAATGTGTAATAAACAGAAAATTGAATTTGAAAAATCGCTAAGATGACCGTACATCATAATCGAGATGACCGTAACATGATCAGCGATTCATTAAAAGGGTGACCGTAATTGGTTAAAAGATGAACGTAATATGTAAAGGATGACCGTAACTTTTAAAGGATGACCGTCTATTCTAAGAAATATCGATAGTTGTATTCATATCTTTTTATTGAGTTTGTCTCAATAGGCGCTCGATTAGCGGATATACATAATATATTCAATCAATTTCTTTTAACTACTTGCCGTATTTTGAGATTATGACAATAATAGAAAATTGCATATTTCTAAATAATTAAATGTTTATTGATAACGACATTTAAGTTTGAATACAAATTGACAGCGATACGACGAAAAGTTGAAGAAAAAAAAACCCGGTTTATTAAACATATGAATATCCAGTAATCGAGCCCATGTGTATGGTTCCAGAGGAAGATCATTACAATCTTAACACCTGCCAAGAAATGACACATTCCCTTGACAACAACGGATCCAAGTGAACTGCATAATTTATTTTGCATTCAGTTGGTTTTACTGGTATGTGTTCAGCTGATAGTCCTATTGCTTTATAAACCCTAAAAAATTAACTCCATTACCCTTGAACAGCTTCTTTATAGTAATCCAGAATGCCAGCGTTTCTGGAACATATCTTATGGAGTATATTGTTGACGGAATAAAACCTTCCGACATCCAGTTTCAAATGAAAAGCAATATGTTCAGTAAAGATTTCATTAGATATGGATTTCAATACGGAAATAGTCGTCGTATCGACCTATCTCTTTTAGTTATGCTTCAATATTTGGCAATAGTTCATAAATATAAAAAAAGAAGAAGATGTGGTATGATTGCCAATGAGACAACTCTCCACAAGAGACCAAAATGTCACAGAAATTCACAACTATAAGTCACCGTACGGCCTTCAACAATGATCAAATTCCATATCGCATTTTCAGCTATAAAAGGACCCTATATAACAATGTAAAACAATTCAAACGAGAAAACTTACGACCTAATAAAGTTCATTATTTAATATCCGTTTGACACCCTTCTTCTACATTATCGCCACTTTCAAATTTGATATAGTTTGTTCTTTTAAATTTATATTTGGCCTTCCTTGCATTATTTTAAGTTTTGTTACTTCAACTCCGAAATGCACAGACCGGTATGCAGAATGACCAGTATTTTCATCGAAAATTTTATTTCTAAAACTAAATGTTTGTGGACACTGGACAAAGATGATTGTCTATAGTGTGTATTAAAATGACGTGAATTTGCAGGTGGTATAGTAATAAGACATATACCTATCTGAAATAAAGAACATTATTTTGAAATGGTAGTTGAAACTAAAATGGGTGTACATGCATTGGCATTTTTAAAAAGGTGTATGTATTATATGATATTAAAAGGAATCCCAGAAATAAAAAAAATCTTTTGGCTTGTACTTGGAGGCTATATATGGTGAACTATGTATTTTTCTTCTACCTATATGATAATGCAGTCTTATAAATACGTTTTATACCAACACGATTTACAATTTGATACAAAAAAGTTAATACAAATACGGATATTTCTTAGAATTGATGGTAATCCTTTAAATGTTACGGTCATCTTTAATTAAATACGATCATCCTTCACAAATTACGCTCATCAATTTACCAATCACCGTCATCATTGTTGTATGTTACGGTCATCTTTAAAATATATTAATCACGATTTACGGTCATCTTAGCGATTTTTTCAAATTAAATTTCCAGTAACATACACATTTCTGGGTAGTTATTTGCGATTTCCGTGTGAATCTTTTATGAATTTATATCGTACCAATGTATGCTTTGTAGAGAAAATGATATAGAAACAATCAAACAGACAAAATACATACTGACCTAATGTTTCGTCCGACATGTTTGGATGACCGTGCATGCAGTTACGGTCACCAGCTTTCACAATTTAAGATATGGCAAAGAGAGCTCGTGTTTTGTCTCTCTTTATCACATAGTTTGTATTCAGCCATGTGTTATTGACAATTATTAATTTATTAGGTTTAAGAATATATTTAAAGTTTGTAATTAAAGTTTTTATAGTTTTTCTCTTGAACTTAACACACTAAATGATTATGCAATCTCAGAGATTTAAAGTTTGTCAAGGAATTCATAATATTGTATACCTTTTAACGTTTACATATTTAATAGTCCGGCTTTTCTATTGATAAAGTGATATTGTATTTGCCAATAATACATCACTTGAGTTACGCCTGTTTATATGCAGTTTATTTGATAATAATACCAATATTCAATGTGTACATAAGTGTATAAGAGAAAATGATATACAAGTACGTATAGATTTGACCGCAACACGTTTATCTCGACACTTAAACATGTCTGTATTCTACATTTTATATGATTGTTTTTAAATGTTCGTTTTGTTTTCTTTCGATTATTTTTCTGTCAACCTCATAATTCAAATATAAAACCGAAAGCACAGATTGCTTGGAAACCTTGACATTTTTAAATGATGTATTTTTGCAGTAGCAAACCTTGTTTTGTGTATAATTTACCCATTATATAGCGTTTACATGTCGCAAAGGATACGTAAATTTAGGGAATGTTCGTTATGAACCAACTGCTTGAGTAAGGGTTGTCTTCTTTCTCATAAAACGAAAAGAAATGACGCAATAGTGTTTTGAGAGAAAACCATAAGACTAGTAGTAATTTTGCGTGACGATCACCATCAAGAATTCTTTGAACGCCATTTTTCAATTCACGAGCGACTACTGTCCTACTCTGATATAAAATATCGAAAGAGTCTTTAGATCTACAAATATATCGACGATGTCATATTCTACATAGACAAAATTTGGACGAGTCTGGATTTGTAAGACGGGAAATAAATACAGAACGTAGATGTTTTTCTTGACGCTGCATGCGGTCTCGCTCCAATTGGAATGTCTCTTTTATTTGTATAATCTGTATGTTAACACCTCGTTTCACACTTAGTTAAAAAGTTGGTATCATGAAGTAACATGTATTCTAATAGTTCTTACGAGGTAAACAGGCCTTATAGTATTTTATAGTTGAAGTTTTTTGCGTACGTTGTATGATTGATGTTTGTTAGTTTTGCCTTTTTTTTTTAATTACATGAAATTAGATTTTCCACTTGTCGTGTCCATCCGTATATGTCAACATAAATAATCAGTATGCTTATTTTGAGAGCTGTAAAATCAAATTACTTACTCGGAAGGTTTTCTATTCTACAGTGGGATTCGCATGTAAAATCAAATTACTTACTCGGAAGGTTTTCTATTCTACAGTGGGATTCGCATGTAAAATCAAATTACTTACTTGGAAGGTTTTCTATTCTACAGTAGGATTCGCATGTAAAATCAAATTACTTACTCGGAAGGTTTTCTATTCTACAGTGGGATTCGCATGTAAAATCAAATTACTTACTTGGAAGGTTTTCTATTCTACAGTGGGATTCGCATGTAAAATCAAATTACTTACTCGGAAGGTTTTCTATTCTACAATGGGATTCGCATGTAAAATCAAATTACTTACTTGGAAGGTTTTCTATTCTACAGTGGGATTGGCATGTAAAATAAACGATATCTACTTCACATTGCATTCGCGAAAAAAAAGTTTTAACAATTGGTGATTTCAGTCACCTGGTTTATGTATAATCCTGATGAAAGAAAACATAGAAAAGCGCTTCGGACACATGAAATGTATAACGTGGTTGTTTTCATTTTTCACAGCACTGAGACATACCTCTACTTGGTGGCCTATTAGTCCCCGAGTGTATCATCAGTTCAGTAGTCAAAACTTAGATACTAAATTTGTCCGTTAATAAATATTGAAATTAGAAAATATGGTTTCAACTCCCTGGGGCAAAGTTGGCCTTAGATTGTACATTATAAATTTATATCTAAACACATTATCATATCGAAAAAAACATTTCGTCAACTGTTCCCTTTTAAAAACTCGGGTAAAACTTGATATACGTAGATTAATTATAAGACATCTGTGATTATCAATATGAATATTTACACTTTTTGTCACAAAAGAAAAGAAACCATTGTAATTTAAAAAGACTATTCTTTTCAACTATATTCTGCAAACACAATTAAACCAGTTTTAACGATGATCAACGATTAATGAAATATAATTGACTGGTCATTAGACCTGTAAGATTCAGTATGCTTCGAAAAATATAAAGATTCATTAACAGGGACCTGGTTTTCGCTCCCTCATGTCGAATACCCCTTTCTAAACGGGTCAAGCTGTAAGCTTCTGGGTTAAGATCTCTCTTTGTATGGTCTCTATACAATGTAAATGGACGCGAATTTAGAGAGAGGCTAATGTAAACCTTCCCAAAGCAACGTTTTGGAAAATAGGAATATCATATCTTTAAATTTTTCTGATTGATTTGTTCAGAACTTGTTAAGAATTTGGATGATCGCAAGTTTGACACATTGAAAACCCTATGTCTGTAAGTAAAGACTGTATAATGCTGTAATACTTTACTACTGTTGTCGTGGGCCTCAATCCTTTGACACATTGAAAACCATATGTCTGTAAGTAAAGACTGTATAATGCTGTAATACTTTACTACTGTTGTCGTGGGCCTCAATCCTTTGACACATTGGATACCATATGTCTGTAAGTAAAGACTGTATAATGCTGTAATACTTTACTACTGTTGTCGTGGGCCTCAATCCTTTGACACATTGAAAACCATATGTCTGTAAGTAAAGACTGTATAAGGCTGTAATACTTTACTACTGTTGTCGTGGGCCTCAATCCTTTGACACATTGAAAACCATATGTCTGTAAGTAAAGACTGTATAATGCTGTAATACTTTACTACTGTTGTCGTGGGCCTCAATCCTTTGACACATTGAAAACCATATGTCTGTAAGTAAAGACTGTATAATGCTGTAATACTTTACTACTGTTGTCGTGGGCCTCAATCCTTTGACACATTGAAAACCATATGTCTGTTAGTAAAGAATGTATAATGCTGTAATACTTTACTACTGTTGTCGTGGGCCTCACTCCTTTGACACATTGAAAACCCTATGTCTGTAAGTAAAGACTGTATCATGCTGTAATACTTTACTACTGTTGTCGTGGGCCTCAATCCTTTGACACATTGAAAACCATATGTCTGTAAGTAAAGACTGTATAATGCTGTAATACTTTACTACTGTTGTCGTGGGCCTCAATCCTTTGACACATTGAATACCATATGTCTGTAAGTAAAGACTGTATAATGCTGTAATACTTTACTACTGTTGTCGTGGGCCTCAATCCTTTGACACATTGAACACCATATGTCTGTTTGTAAAGACTGTATAATGCTGTAATACTTTACTACTGTTGTCGCGGGCCTCAATCCTTTGACATATTGAAAACCATATGTCTGTTAGTAAAGACTGTATAAGGCTGTAATACTTTACTACTGTTGTCGTGGGCCTCAATCCTTTGACACATTGAAAACCATATGTCTGTAAGTAAAGACTGTATAATGCTGTAATACTTTACTACTGTTGTCGCGGGCCTCAATCCTTTGACATATTGAAAACCATATGTCTGTTAGTAAAGACTGTATAAGGCTGTAATACTTTACTACTGTTGTCTTGGGCCTCAATCCTTTGACACATTGAATACCATATGTCTTAAGTAGACTGTATAATGCTGTAATACTTTACTACTGTTGTCGTGGGCCTCAATCCTTTGACACATTGAAAACCATATGTCTGTTAGTAAAGACTGTATAATGCTGTAATACTTTACTACTGTTGTCGTGGGCCTCACTCCTTTGACACATTGAATACCATATGTCTGTAAGTAAAGACTGTATAATGCTGTAATACTTTACTACTGTTGTCGTGGGCCTCAATCCTTTGACACATTGAAAACCATATGTCAGTAAGTAAAGACTGTAGATAAGGCTGTAATACTTTACTACTGTTGTCGTGGGCCTCAATCCTTTGACACATTGAAAACCATATGTCTGTTAGTAAAGACTGTATAATGCTGTAATACTTTTCTACTGTTGTCGTGGGCCTCAATCCTTTGACACATTGAACACCATATGTCTGTTTGTAAAGACTGTATAATGCTGTAATACTTTACTACTGTTGTCGCGGGCCTCAATCCTTTGACATATTGAAAACCATATGTCTGTTAGTAAAGACTGTATAAGGCTGTAATACTTTACTACTGTTGTCGTGGGCCTCAATCCTTTGACACATTGAATACCATATGTCTGTAAGTAGACTGTATAATGCTGTAATACTTTACTACTGTTGTCGTGGGCCTCAATCCTTTGACACATTGAAAACCATATGTCTGTTAGTAAAGACTGTATAATGCTGTAATACTTTACTACTGTTGTCGTGGGCCTCACTCCTTTGACACATTGAATACCATATGTCTGTAAGTAAAGACTGTGTAATGCTATAATACTTTACTACTGTTGTCGTGGGCCTCAATCCTTTGACACATTGAACACCATATGTCTGTTTGTAAAGACTGTATAATGCTGTAATACTTTACTACTGTTGTCGTGGGCCTCAATCCTTTGACACATTGAAAACCATATGTCTGTAAGTAAAGACTGTGTAATGCTATAATACTTTACTACTGTTGTCGTGGGCCTCAATCCTTTGACACATTGAAAACCATATGTCTGTTAGTAAAGACTGTATAAGGTTGTAATACTTTACTACTGTTGTCGTGGGCCTCAATCCTTTGACACATTGAAAACCCTATGTCTGTCAGTAAAGACTGTATAATGCTGTAATAATTTACCACTGTTGTCGTGGGCCTCAATCCTTTGACACATTGATAACCATATGTCTGTAAGTAAAGACTGTATAATGCTGTAATATTTTACTACTGTTGTCGTGGGCCTCACTCCTTTGACACATTGAAAACCCTATGTCTGTAAGTAAAGACTGTATAATGCTGTAATACTTTACTACTGTTGTCGTGGGCCTCAATCCTTTGACACATTGAAAAACATATGTCTGTTAGTAAAGACTGTATAAGGCTGTAATACTTTACTACTGTTGTCGTGGGCCTCACTCCTTTGACACATTGAAAACCCTATGTCTGTAAGTAAAGACTGTATAATGCTGTAATACTTTACTACTGTTGTCGTGGGCCTCAATCCTTTGACACATTGAAAACCATATGTCTGTAAGTAAAGACTGTATAATGCTGTAATACTTTACTACTGTTGTCGTGGGCCTCAATCCTTTGACACATTGAATACCATATGTCTGTAAGTAAAGACTGTATAATGCTGTAATACTTTACTACTGTTGTCGTGGGCCTCAATCCTTTGACACATTGAAAACCATATGTCTGTTAGCTAAGACTGTATAAGGCTGTAATAATTTACTACTGTTGTCGTGGGCCTAAATCCTTTGACACATTGAAAACCATATGTCTGTTAGCTAAGACTGTATAAGGCTGTAATACTTTACTACTGTTGTCGTGGGCCTCACTCCTTTGACACATTGAAAACCCTATGTCTGTAAGTAAAGACTGTATAATGCTGTAATACTTTACTACTGCTGTCGTGGGCCTCAATCCTTTGACACATTGAAAACCATATGTCTGTAAGTAAAGACTGTATAATGCTGTAATACTTTACTACTGTTGTCGTGGGCCTCAATCCTTTGACACATTGAATACCATATGTCTGTAAGTAAAGACTGTATAATGCTGTAATACTTTACTACTGTTGTCTTGGGCCTCAATCCTTTGACACATTGAAAACCATATGTCTGTAAGTAAAGACTGTATAATGCTGTAATACTTTACTACTGTTGTCGTGGGCCTCAATCCTTTGACACATTGAAAACCATATGTCTGTAAGTAAAGACTGTATAATGCTGTAATACTTTACTACTGTTGTCGTGGGCCTCAATCCTTTGACACATTGAATACCATATGTCTGTAAGTAAAGACTGTATAATGCTGTAATACTTTACTACTGTTGTCGTGGGCCTCAATCCTTTGACACATTGAAAACCATATGTCTGTAAGTAAAGACTGGTGTAATGCTGTTATACTTTACTACTGTTGTCGTGGGCCTCAATCCTTTGACACATTGAAAACCATATGTCTGTAAGTAAAGACTGTATAATGCTGTAATACTTTACTACTGTTCTCGTGGGCCTCAATCCTTTGACACATTGAAAACCATATGTCTGTTTGTAAAGAATGTATAATGCTGTAATACTTTACTACTGTTGTCGCGGGCCTCAATCCTTTTCGTTGTCTTGGGGGGGGGGGGGGGGGGACTAATAAGATTGAAGTCACGCTTTTGAATATCGATATCTAATTTTTATTCTACAGCCATTTTATCAAACACATGGATGACTTATCACAGTGGGTCTCATTGGGGTGCTTACTAAAACGTTAGCGTAATGCAGGATTGGCTGATTTTTGGTAATCGTGACACGAGAAAGTAAAACTATTGTGCGTGAAAACGGGAAACAAAAGTCGAGCGTGACACATGAAATAACCATGATTCCTTAAAAAAATGCAGGGAATCCGGGGAGATCATAACTATATTAAGCGCGATATCAACAGTTGTTGTCAAAAGTAGTGATGACTTGTTTGTATGTACGGTTTACAATCATCGACATCCTGTTAATGGTTTTTACATTTCCAAAACTGTGTCCTGAAATCACTTCTTTACATAGATCCCTAATTATAAAAAGAACAACAAGATCCAGTCAAAGAGACCAAAGATCAAGAGGTGCATTGCAGGATTCTTCTGTTGAGAAATCTGATTTTTCATTCTGAAAGTAATAAATACCAGGCTGGGCGGAAATTTGTAATTGAAAATGTAGCGTAATTTAATTTTGGTTTCAGTAAAAAGAATCTCTATTATATGGCCAATTTTATAAATTTACTGTTTGCAAAAGTATGAATTATTCGAAATACTGAGGATTTTCTTATCCCAGGCATACATTACCTTAACCTTATTTGGCACATTTTTTTGGAATTTTGGGTCCTCAATGTTTTTCAACTTTGTACTTGTTTGGCTTTCTAACTATTTTGATCTGAGCGTCACTGATGAGTGTTATGTATACGAAACGCGTGTCTGGCTTATCAAATTATAAGCCAGGTACCGTTGATAACTATAAAAAAATATACGTGTTCTTCCATTCAATTCAATACTTTAATACGCACAATAGCAGATAAAAGGAAAGCACATGAATACAATATACACAACCAATTATATATACATATCACAACATTTTCATTGACACATTTTGACAGTATCTTCCAACATATCCAAGTACCCGTCCGTGAAAATCTAAACAAGAAATATTTGCAAACTTGGCATGGACAGTAAGTACATAATTCATGGGTGGATTCAAGAGGTTAGGCGGTCATTTTTTCTGGAATTTATTTTGTTCATTTAGGGGCATTTTTGTCATATTTTGCCTCCACCACTTTGGCCAATAACGTAGCTGTTTTTTTTATTGACAGCTTTTCTCGGAAAGATTGTCGTATTCATGCAAAAGTTTGAGGACAAGTGAAGCATACCGACAGGAGGGTCAAAATCATAATTAATATGGCAAAACAATTGATAATTTAAAAGCAATAACCAGTCGGGAATTAATGAAATAAGTGATTTACCAATATTACTGTATTGTAGTGAGATATGGTCGCTAAATATTGTGAAGAACAACAAAACTCTTGAATCTCAATACTTATCTATGAAATCAGTAAAACTCCAGATCAAATTTGCGAAAGGTCTTCTAAATGTTAATTCAAAGGCTGTATTAGCTGAATTGGGAATGTACCCTATTGGTATACAGGCCCTTAAGTCTTCTGTAGGATTTTGGTTACATATTTTAAAGTCAAATGAAAATGAGTCTTTATTATATAATGTTTATAAAGCTAACAAGCAGTTAAATTATGGATTTGCTTCAAAAGTTAAAATGCTACTTTCAAAATTGAATTTCACTGATGTTTGGGAAAATCAATGTACCTTTTCTAAAAAAAAACAATTCCTTTTAGCCCTTATGAAGAAGCTCAATGAAAATTACATTATATTTTGGAGAAATTGTCTCTTTAATGATGGTAATTCAATAAATGGAAATAAACTAAGAACCTACAGAAAATTTAAAGTGAAGTATGAACTAGAAAAATACCTTTAATTGAATTTAGATAAAGATGTTACAAAAAAATATGCTAAAAGAAGAATAAGTAATAGTATGCTGGCTGTTGAACGCGGTAGATACAACAAACCAGCTTTAGAAAATAGAATATGTCCTTTATGCCATAAAGAGGTGGAAGATGAATTTCATTTTATCATAACATGTTCAGAAATTAATAAAACTAGGATCAAAATGTTTAATGAAATTTCTAGTATTGTCCCGAGCTTTAATTCAATGAGTGAAGAAAACAAATTTGATTATATATTTTTCTGGGAAGAATGTGATATTTTACTTATTATTGTTAACTATATAAGTGAAATGTATAATGAGAGAAAAAATTATAATGCCATTATATGAACTGTGTAATTGATGTCTCAACTTATAATATTATATATAAGCATAATATTTGAATTAATAATTTTAAAGACGACTGAGGCATGCAGTTGAAAATAGTATTATAATTAAAATTAATAATCTATATTTTTCTTTCTTTCAATGCTACATGTGTGTAGTGTTTAATGTCTATCCTTTTGTAATAAATATGTCTGTCTGTCTGTCTGTCTGTCTGTCTGTCTGTTTTTGTTTTGTATTTTAGTAACAATCCTTATTCATTTTCTCTTTGAATTGGTATACAATGTATTTCTCTTTATCAGTCAGGGGACATACTTAAACAAGTGATTTTCTAAATCACTGAAAAAAGACACTGATTCAAGTAACATTATTTCCATAAAGGTTGGAAGTTAGAGGTGTCTTTCTTTAATAATCACCTATTTAAGTAGTACAAATTAATCACTAGAAGAAGTGATTTAATCTTATTATAGCTTTAAATATAGAATACTAATGATCCAGGGACTAATTATGTTTCTAAACTTATCAGAACCAATATCTGTGTTGTCTAGGATGACCAGGTCATTTCAGGTGATGACCTTGTACTGAATCTAGGATAATGACATAAAAATCACTTGTTTAAGTATCAGGCCTCAATTTCCTTCCCAAAAATCACTTCTTTAAGTATCATTCTTTTAAAAACCTCCACTAATTTCAACACCCCTGAACAGTGAAATTTTTATCGCGAACAGTACAATTTTATTACATAATCTGAAAGATGAAACCCTAAACTTCACAGGAAAAATACTCCCACAGCTGTGAAAAATCTTTTAAGAAAGTATCAGGTCATTATGTAAAGCCATTATTATAGCATTTTTTCAACTAAAATAGAATTTTCAGCTAAATGATTGCATCAAAGGCATAAACCTTGCTACTTAAAAGAAGCAAAAAGTTCATATTTTTTTAATTTTAGTAATTAAAAGATGTTATTTAAACCAATGTGTTTAAAATTTTGAAAAAGACTACAAAATCCTAATTTGTGACAAAACCTTGAATTTGCTACTCAAATAAGTGATTTAAAAATCACTTATTTCAGTAAGTCCCCTGACTGTTTATTGATATTTGTTAACAAAATAATTGTATTCAGTCAATCATGAATGTATGCAGTATAACTGAGACTAGGACTGTCTACGAGTATAATAATGAACTTGTAAATCCGTTTTATGATTTACAGTTCGTACATCATTGTGTTTATTAATTTCAAGCTGAATATTTTATCAAAACAAAACGTTTGATTTTTATTAACAATCCATCAAAAGACAAGTATCACAATAATCAGTGATCCGAATTATTTTGTCATTGAACAATTAACGATCCTAAACAAGCCATAAACTTTTAAATATTTCCCCGTTTCCATAAATTTCAAGAATATATACCATAGAAATATCTGAATAAGTTTTTTCAACTTCAATGCCCTGAATATCAATATTTTTTAGTAGGGCGAACGGACTCTCTGGGCGAATGAACTCAGGGCGAACGTACCCAGGGCGAACATGTTATTAGGGCGAACGATCCCGATACCCCTCCGAATGATCTTAGATCTACTCCGAATCACCTTTTGACGTCAAGCAACAATCACTTTTAAATTGTGACGTCAAATATTTTAAATTATGATGTCAAAGTTTACGGGAACCTGTGTGATTTTATGTAATGGCGGACACATTTGCATACAAGTGTAAATACGTCTATAGATGGCACTTCTAGGGTTCTTATTGGTAGAGGTAATATTTCACCTAAGTACCTCAGTCATTTTATTTACTTTTCTGTTAATAAAACCATATTAAATAGATATAGGAAAATGTTGTATGAGTGCCAATGAGACAACTCTCCATCTAAGTAACAATTTATAAAAGTAAACAATTATAGGTCACGGTACGGCATTTTACACAGAATCTTGGCTCACACCCAACAGCAGGCGATAAAGGGCTCCAAAAAATTACAAATATCAATCTAAAGGGAAAACTAATGGTCTAATCTATGTAAAAACGAAAAACGAAAAACATGTATGAACTACATTAACAGATGACAACTACTGTACATCAGATTCCTGACTAAGGACAGGTGTAAACATTTGCAGTGGGATTAAACGTCAAAGTACCATAATTTTGTTTCATAGAATGTGGAATGTTTATTCCTACCAATAAGACTTAAAAGAAGCAGAAAGTTATTTTTTTTTATTTTACTAATTAAAAGATATTATTTAAACCTATGTGTTTAAAATTTTGAAAAAACTGCAAAATCCTAATTTGTGACAAAACCTCGAATTTGCTACTCAAATAAGTGATTTTTAAATTTATGTAAGTCCCCTGACTGTTTATGTTTTGATATCCTAGTGACATGTTTAAATACTTTGAACAAACTTTGACATGTGGAGTACTTGCAACAACTTGTTTAACAATGACAAGTTATGTTGGTTAAAAGCTTATGTTTGTATACCTTGCCGACTCTAAATAAAGCTTATTTATTATTATTAGATCAAGTTCTATTTTTGTTTCATTTAGATGATTTTTTGGCTAAGTCATGGTCCTTGGACTTAAAAAATATATGCATGTAATCAGTTTTAGTCCAGGCTATGACTTTTGTTGCAGAAAGCTCGACATAGAGATCGTGATGTGGTGGCAGCGGCAGCGTCGTAAACAGACTTCTTAAAAGCCTAATATTTCAGAAGGTAGAAGATCTGGATCTTTCATACTTTGTACTTTGGATATAGATGCCTTATGTTATGAAGTTTCTGTCTGTCATATGACCATTTTCCTTGACTTCACTTTCATGGTTCAGTGACTACTTGAAAAAACAAAATTAAGATTATTAGTATTCTTAATTTCTCTCTTATTATGTATGTGCGTACCTTGCAGGGTACTTAAGTGCCTGTCAGACAGTTTTCTATTCATGGATCAGTGACCAAGGTTAAATTTGTATGGGTCAAGTCCATATGCATGTTTTTAACTTCTCTGTAACCTATATAATTGATGGTTTTATGAGAATAAACTATCTATCATATCTCAAATACTGTAAGCAATAGGTCTACTATATTTATGCCCTTGTCGGTCTGTGCGTCCGTCTGTCCCTACATGTCCGTGCATCCTAAAGTTGGTATCCGTTCTCTAAATTTAGTTTGCCTCAACCAAATGTTATGAAAATTATACACAATGCTTATTTCCACAAAGCACAGATCAAGTTTGAATTTTGGTGCTTCACTTAAACCGTTCTAGAGTTATGCCCCTTTACAAATGGTAAAGGTGCTGAATTTTTCGTTTCCGTTCTCTGACTTAAAATAGCCTCCACCAAATTTTGATAGTGACCTGTACCGTTCTTCAGTTATCTTCCTTTATAACTTTAACTCAACTATACATGTAGAAATATATAACAGTTCATAGTTTTCCTTTCATGCATAGTACACCTATGTTATTACAGAAAAAGTACATGTATGTCTGTAAGGCAGCAACCATTTGATTTTCTGGGGGGGGGGGGGGGGGGGGCTATGTTTTTTTTTGGAAAAAAAAGGTTGTTTCCAGGTTTTGGTGAAAAAAATAATTTGTTTTGGACCCTGAGAAAAAAAAAATGTTTGTTTCACCCTCAGCTGCCACTATACACTATATGTAATGCTAAAATTGAAAGAAAAAAATTGTTTTCGGATTGTTGCTAAAAAAAATAGATTGTTCTTCGCCAAAGGCGAAAAAAAAAGTTTGCACAGACAAAAAACCCATAGCCCCCCCAGAAAATCAAATGGTTGCTGCCTAATAACTAAAGGATGTTATTACAGCTTCTCTTCATCACTCCAAAGCATTTGCTCAGGCATACATCATGCTTAATTACAATGTATTTTAATTTATTGTAAGAAATAATGATCAGAGCATGTAATGAGGTTCTGCACAAGCTTCCCAGAAATTCCCAAGTGTCTCATATAGTAAGTTACATGCTTTAATTAACTAAGCCTTGATATAACAGCTAAGTTTATCCCTTAAAAGTCTCGTCTCATTGATTTACCATGGTTAATGAACATGTATTAATTTAATTCAAAAATTAGTTATCATGGCTATGCATTTAGTTTCTGCGCAAAGTTACAAAGAGTTCCCTAGAGCCCACTAAAAATTAAAATATTTATGATTTATTTTACAAATAACAAACATATTTGCCTTTACTTTGCTGAACTAGTTATCATTATTGTTTAGCCTTTAGGGGCCAGATAAAGTGTGCCTCTGGGTGCGGCATTTTTTCAATGTGTTGATGACCCATTGTTGGCCTTTGGCTGTTTTCTGCTCTCTAGTTGGGTTGTTGTCTCTTTGACACATTCCTTTTTCCATTCTTTATTCTGTTTAATCTGTTTACATGTTTTAAATTTTAAAACTTTTTTTCAGATTCTGATTGACTGGTGGCAGAAGGGGTATGCATATAAAGTGGCATTAAGGCCTTGCAGACAGACTTAACAATAACAGGCTGAAGTTGACGAAGGCCCACATGTAATCCCATATTGACGGTTGTAGAACTTGTACCAACAGATTTCACTTTGGGTATTTAATTGTATTGTAATTAGTAAGGGATTTTACTTAAACACGTTTCTTTCAAAATCACCCTTAAACATTTTTGTTAACAAGTTATGTTGAAATCGAGGATCTTTTAACAGATTTTTTTTTGACTTTTACAATGTAATTTGTAATGAAAATTTTGAAGCGTGTATGGAAATTATAAGGAAAATAATAATGTCATACCAACTGTCTCATTAGATATATTATTCAACGTACAATCAGTGCAATAAGGAAAGATATGAGATGAACATTATGTTCATATACCGATGTATTATGTGTAAAGGTAGAGGCAGGGGTGTCCTGCTTTCCGTTGTATAAAGCACCCTATTATTTTAGATTTTAATCGTGTACAGTGAATCTTAAAATACATATTTGATAAGGCCCAGCTGTTTTTACTTTTTAATTGTGTATATTGAATCTACAAAGTTATTATACCCAACGTAACGAGTTGCGGAGGGTATAATGTTTTTGACCCGTCCGTCCGTCTGTCAGTCCGTCCGTACGTCCGTCAGTCCTGTTTCTTGTCATCGCAACTCCTCTCAAACCACACAATAGAATTTCACGAAACCTTTTCAGATAGTAAGGACATACTATGTAGTTGTGCATATCGACGGGAAATTGCGATTCAATTTTTTTTCTAGGAGTTACTCCCCTTTGAACTTATTAACTATAATGTACTACTGCAAACAGTTTGTCATCGCAACTCCTCTCAAACCACACAACAGAATTTCACGAAACCTTTTCAGATAGTAAGGACATACTATGTAGTTGTGCATATCGACGGGAAATTGCGATTCAATTTTTTTTCTAGGAGTTACGCCCCTTTGATCTTATTTACTATAATGTACTACTGCAACAGTTTGTCATCGCAACTCCTCTCAAACCACACAACAGAATTTCACGAAACCTTTTCAGATAATAAGGACATACTATGTAGTTGTGCATATCGACGGGAAATTGTGATTCAATTTTTTTTCGCGGGAATTACGCCCCTTTGAACTTATTTACTATAATGTACTACTGCAACAGTTTGTCATCGCAACTCCTCTCAAACCACAAAACAGAATTGCTCGAAACCTTTTCAGATAATAAGGACATACTATGTAGTTGTGCATATCGACGGGAAATTGCGATTCAATTTTTTTTCTAGGAGTTACGCCCCTTTGAACTTATTTGCTTCAATGTAATACTGCAACAGTTTATCATCGCAACTCCTCTCAAACCACACAACAGAATTTTACGAAACCTTTTCAGATAATAAGGACATACTATGTAGATGTGCATATTGACGGGAAATTATGATGCAATTTTTTTCTAGGAGTTACGTCCCTTTGAACTTCATGAACTTATTTGCTTTAATGCACTACTGCAATAGTTTGTCATCTGAACTCCTCTGAAACCACACAACATAATTTTATGCAACTTTGTAGATAATGAGGACATACAATGCAGATGTGCATATTGACAGGAAATTATGATGCAATTTCTTTTTCTTACAAATATTTTATTTCTCCAATGACAATGTGGGGACGTGGGGTATGTGAGCGTGCTCACTAAGGTTCTTTAATTTTCTAAGTCCCCAAATATTTTTAGATTTTATCCGTGTACAGTGAATTTAAAATATTTTAGTTATTTGTAAAAAAAACTTTTAGTGACGTACGATTTATTAGTTTTAATTAACTCCCCACTTGGATAATATTTGTTGAGGAGGTGTTCCATAATTGGAAGACATCATTATATGAATAACACATACTTGTGACATAGCTGAGAGGGTGATAGAGCAGATTGTTACCCCGAGAAAACATTGTCAACTCACTCACAGGCTGACAATGTTTTTTCGAGGGGTAGAAATCTGCTCTATCACCCTCTCAGCTTTGTGTTATTTCATTTATAAGTCCCCAAGCAAGACTTAAGTTTTGCACTCTGTCTGTCTGTCTGTCCTTCTGTCCAGCAAATCAGTATTCCACATTTTTATCTGCGTGCTTGAAGATGTTGATTTGATATTTGGTATATTGTTTTATCATGAGAAGCTACATATGAAGTTCGAAATTTGTTCTGGTCTAATAATTTTGTGCAGAGTTATGGTCCTTAGACTTAGAAAATTTACTCAAATAATCAGTTTTCCAAACTTTTTTTCATCATGCTTGAAGATATACATCTATAATTGGTATATAGTTTTATCATGACAAGTTATAGACCAAGTTTGAATTTTGTTTCGGTTTGATGATTTTTTGCACAGTTATGGTCCTTGGACTTAGAAAATTCGCTTAAATTATCAGTTTTACACACTTTTTTTCGTCATCCTTGTAGATAATGACTTTATATTTGTTTTATAGTTTACAACAGTATTAAAACATTTGACTTTTCTACTCTTTACACAGGTATTCCACATTCCAAACTAAAAGACACATTGAAATAAATAAATTTGGTGTTTTAACTGTCTTCTGATTGGTGAAAATTATTAGTTTTATTTTCAATGGTGTCAATTTTGATGGCGACGCGCCCACTCTGACGTTGTGTATTTATACGCTAACATGTGTGTACGTTGTCATTGTTAATATAAATAATATAAAAAGTTCTTTGAGCCTTATTTTTGATAGAAATTTATTTATAATGAATGGCAATAACATGAATAATTTATTTTGATTTTATTGAACCATAAAACTAATTTTTGACTCTTCACATTTCACGCTTTGCGGATTATTCAATGTGAAGAGTCAAAAATTAGTTTTGTGGTTCAATAAATTCAATATAGATAACAGCCATTCATTAATAAAGTTTTCTCAATTGAATTGTTTCATATTTTTCATGTTGGGGCCTTTATAGCTGACTATACGGTATGAGTTTTTCTCATCCTTGAAGGCCTTACCATTGCCTATAATTGCTTACATCCACTTCATTTGAACATAAGTGGATAGTTGTTTCATTGGCGATCATACCATATCTCCTTATTTTTATGAAAATACAATGATTTCTCTTTCTTTTTACAGGATATAATGGCAAGTTGGGATGAGGTAAGTTTTTCTTCTTAAAAGTCAGTGGTTACAAGATGTGACCTATGTCATGTGACCTATGTTGTTTATTAAATGTACAGAAAGGTACAGGCGTGCAGTATTGTTAGGGGGAGAACAAGAGAAATCAAAATGACTACAGTGAAAAGAATTTCAATATACAAAATTCCAGGACACAAACAAAGAGACATAAGATATCAAAGGACATTCACAACTCTATTAAGTCGAAGAGAAACTGACGACGTCGTGGCAAAAAATGAAGAACAATCAAAATACAAACAACATTCTTCAAAACATTACATAGAAAATTAAAGACCCTACAATACTAACATGACTAACCCCAACAAAAACTGAGGCTCATCTCAAAACTGATGCATAATACAATTGTCTAAAGATTTTTCAAAAAAAACCCTCTGAAATTATAGACAATTTATTCCCTCTTCATAGTCGTTGTATTCAGGCTTAAGGGAGCAGGAAACGTAAACTTGTAGTCCTTACCGGTGTAGATAAAAGCGGTAAACCTGGCGTAAATTGAAATAAGCAAGACATAAATGTTCACACATGCGTAAAACTGTTGGTATGGCGTAAATAAAAATACCCATTATGCTTTGTTCAAAGGAGCATGGGAATTGTTTTTTTATATTTGGCTCTTTGGTTTAAGTTTGCAAGAGTCGGACTTATCGTTTGTAAAATTGTAAAATTGTAAAATAAAAGGAAAATAGTATACATAATAATTATGAGCGTATAACTAAGTTATTAATTTTTATGTTCTATCAAAAATTTTGAAAGCCCATAACCTTTATCCTATTTAGCTTCTTCAATGGTTAATATTTCAAGTTTTTTGTCAAACAATAAGAAATAAAAGCAACAGTACAGAAGTTTGTATCAAATACACAAAAGTACACAGCTAGGTTAATACACTGAACTAAAATAAGTGTAGCATTATGTAAGGATATTACTCATTCGCATTTTACGCCTTTTTTTGTGAACCAGGCGTACTCATTTAAATATTAAGTCTAATTTTACGCCTGGTTTACGCCTTAGTTACGCCTAATTTACGCCTGGTTGACGCTTGGACATGCATTTTGTAAACTCTGCAATGCCGCCAGGATAAAGTATGATTTTTACGCCTGGTTTCCGTGTAATATAAGGGCGTCACATTATGTACAGGTAATAGACCAGGATAATAACATTCTTTTTTTTTTTACTTTAAGTTAAATTGCAGTATCATTTACATTTTCGTTCAAAAGACAATAAGTTTAAAAAGAAACTTATTTAAAAAGCTACTTTTATTTCAAGAAAAATTAATTGTCTTTATTCTTATTTAAACTTAAACTTATTTGAGCCAGTATCTGTCTAAAATGTATTTATTTATATATTAGCTTCTTGAAAGGTTAATAATTCAAGTTTTTTGTCAAACAATGAGAAAACAAACCAACAGTACATAAGTTTGTTTCAAATTCAAAGTACACAGCTAGGGTAATACACTGATCTAAAATAAGGTAGTATTATATAAGGATATTACGCCTGGTTTATTGTGGACCAGGCGTACTCATTTAAATATTACGCCCGGTTTACGCCTCAGTTACGATTGGTTTACGTCTGGTTGACGCCTGGACAAGCATTTTGTAAACACTGCAATTCCGCCCAGATATAGTATGAATTTTACGCCTGGTTTCCGTGTAATATACGGGCGTCACATTTCTTACAGTATGCTATTGAAACTGTAAACATGTAGCTTATTAAATTCAATTATTACATTTATAATACATTTGTATATTTTAAAGGAAAATGTAAAAACTTTGTTTTGCTTACAGAAACTTCTTGAAGCTGCAGAGAAGGGGAATATAAAAGAAGTAGAATCATGTGTAAAGAACGGAGCTGATTTGGAATGTAGGGATGAACTTCTTGTAAGTGAAGTAAAATGTATTTATTATATATAGTACACACAATATGAATCAGTTAAACATTGCTCTTGTTAGTGTTCAGTGATTCAATGTTAATTTCTGATTATTGCAAATAGTCTTCAAAATATTAAGAAACATGATTACACATCCAAAATGTATATAGAACTCTTGTATTCCACAAAAACAGTGCAAAACATTATATCACAACACCAATATATACAACTCCTATATTCAACATAAACAGTAAGAAACATCAGTACACATCACCAATGTATACAACTTCTATATTCAACACAAACAGTGAGAAACATCAGTAAACACCACCAATGTATACAACTCCTGTATTCAACACAAACATTTAGAAACATCAGTACACACCACCAATGTATACAACTCCTGTATTCAACACAAACAGTAAGAAACATCAGTAAACACCACCAATGTATACAACTCCTGTATTCAACACAAACATTTAGAAACATCAGTACACATCACCAATGTATACAACTCCTGTATTCAACACAAACAGTAAGAAACATCAGTACACACCACCAATATATACAACTCCTGTATTCAACACAAACATTTAGAAACATCAGTACACATCACCAATGTATACAACTCCTGTATTCAACACAAACATTTAGAAACATCAGTACACATCACCAATGTATACAACTCCTGTATTCAACATAAACATTGAGAAACATCAGTACACACCACCAATATATACAACTCCTGTATTCAACACAAACATTTAGAAACATCAGTACACATCACCAATGTATACAACTCCTGTATTCAACATAAACATTGAGAAACATCAGTACACATCACCAATGTATACAACTCCTGTATACAACTCCTGTATTTAACATAAACAGTGAGAAACATCAGTACACACCACCAATGTACAAAATGATGTATACAACTCCTGTATTCAACAAAAACAGTAAGAAACATCAGTAAACACCACCAATGTATACAACTCCTGTATTCAACATAAACAGTGAGAAACATCAGTACACATCACCAATGTATACAACTCCTGTATTCAACACAAACATTGAGAAAAATCAGTACACACCACCAATGTATACAACTCCTGTATTCTACATAAACATTGAGAAACATCAGTACACATCACCAATGTATACAACTCCTGTATTCAACACAAACAGTGAGAAACATCAGTACACAACACCAATGTATACAACTCCTGTATACAACATAAACAGTGAGAAACATCAGTACACACCACCAATATATATACAACACAAACAGTGAGAAAACATCAGTACACACCACCAATGTATACAACTCCTGTATTCAACACAAACATTGAGAAACATCAGTACACACACCAATGTATACAACTCCTGTATTCAACATAACATTGAGAAACATCAGTACACACCACCAATAGTATACAACTCCTGTATTCAACACAAACATGAGAAACATCAGTAACACACCAATGTATACAACTCCTGTATTCAACACAAACATTGAGAAACATCAGTACACATCACCAATGTATACACTCCTGTATTCAACATAAACATTGAGAAACATCAGTAACACACCAATGTATACTAACCCTGTATTCAACACAAACAGTGAGAAACATCAGTACACACCACCAATGTATACAACTCCTGTATTCAACAAAACAGTGAGAAACATCAGTAACACCACCAATGTATACACTCCTGTATTCAACAAAACATTGAGAAACATCAGTACACACACCAATATATACAATTCCTGTATTCAACATAAACATTGAGAAACATCAGTACACACACCAATCGTACACAACCAATTATAAACTCCTGATTAAACAAACATGTAAACACCATTAACAACTCACCATTGTAACAACTGATAACATACAAGAAACACATGTTAAACCTCCATTAACAAACTTAAAACATACCACATTTAACAAACATTAAAAAACATTTAGAAACACCTACACAATCAATGTATACAATCCTGTATTCAAACAAATAGAAAAACATCAGTACACCACATGTATACAATCCTGTATCACATTAAACATAAACATACAACATCCAATAACAATCCAATTCACAAACATTGGAAAATCATAACACCACCTGATACAAAAATCAGAAACACAAAACACAAACATCAGTACACTCCTGTATTCAACACTGATCAACATCAGTACACATACCAATAACAACAATATCCTGTATCACAAACATTGAGAAAACAGTACACCACCAATTATACAACTCCTGTATATAACATAAACATGACAACATCAGTAACACACCTGTATTAACAAATTTGTATCAACACAAACATAGAAATATCATACCACAACCAATAATAAAACCTAGTACACACAAATATAAACATCAACACAACAAAAATAGTAACATACAATGTATTCAATCAAACAAAAAATCAGTACAACACAATGTACAACTCTGTATCAACACAAATTAGAAAATCAGTACCACATGTATAACTCTGTACAACACAACATGAAAACATCGTACACAACCAATGTATACAACTACATCACAAAACACTGAGAAACAATTAAATCACATTATACCAATCACCTGTATTCAACAAAACATGAGAGAAAAAAAAAAAAAAAAATCAGTACACACACCAATGTAACAACTCCTTATTAAACACAACACCAATAGAAACATCGTATCACCACCAAATATAAACCTCGTATCAACATAAACACTCGTAAAACACAGTAAACACCATTATACACTCCTGTATTCAACCAAACATAAAATAAACATCAGTACACACACCCAATGTATACAATCCTGTATTCAACAAAACAGTGAGAAACATCAGTACACACACCAAATGTATACAACTCCTGTATTCAACACAAACATGAGAAACATCAGTACACACCACCAATTATACAACTCCTGTATTCAAATAAACAGTGAGAAACATCAGTAACACACAATATACAACTCTGTTAACAACTCTGTAGAAAACAGTAAACACCAGTTACAACTCCTGTATTCAACTACGTGAAAAAACAGTAAAACTCATGTATACAACTTTACCTGTATTCACAAAAATGAGAAACATCAGTACACACCACCAATTATACAACTCCTGTATTCAACACAAACATGAAACATCAGTAACACACCAATAAACCTCAGTACACACCACCAATGTATACAACTCCTGTATTCAACACAAACTTTGAGAAACATCAGTACACATCACCAATGTATACAACTCCTGTATTCAACACAAACTTTGAGAAACATCAGTACACATCTCCAATGTATACAATTCCTGTATTCAACATAAACATTGAGAAACATCAGTACACACCACCAATGTATACAACTCCTGTATTCAACACGAACAGTGAGAAACCTCAGTACACACCACCAATGTATACAACTCCTGTATTCAACACAAACTTTGAGAAACATCAGTACACATCACCAATGTATACAACTCCTGTATTCAACATAAACAGTGAGACACATCAGTACACACCACCAATGTACAAAATGATGTATACAACTCCTGTATTCAACACAAACAGTAAGAAACATCAGTACACACCACCAATGTATACAACTCCTGTATTCAACATAAACAGTGAGAAACATCAGTACACACCACCAATGTATACAAACTCCTGTATTCAACATAAACAGTGAGAAACATCAGTACACACCACTAATGTACAAAATGATGTATACAACTCCTGTATTCAACACAAACATTGAGAAACATCAGTACACACCACCAATATATACAACTCCTGTATTCAACACAAACAGTGAGAAACATCAGTACACAGCACCAATGTATACAACTCCTGTATTCAACATAAACAGTAAGAAACATCAGTACACACCACCAATGTATACAACTCCTGTATTCAACATAAACAGTAAGAAACATCAGTACACATCACCAATGTATACAACTCCTGTATTCAACACAAACAGTGAGAAACATCAGTACAAATCACCAATGTATACAACTCCTGTATTCAACACAAACAGTAAGAAACATCAGTACACACCACCAATATATACAACTCCTGTATTCAACACAAACATTGAGAAACATCAGTAAACACCACCAATGTATACAACTCCTGTATTAAACACAAACAGTGAGAAACAAAAGTACACACCACCAATGTATACAACTCCTGTAGTCAACACAAACAGTAAGAAACATCAGTACACATCACCAATGTATACAACTCCTGTAGTCAACATAAACAGTGAGAAACATCAGTACACATCACCAATATATACAACTCCTGTATTCAACACAAACAGTAAGAAACATCGTTAAACACCACCAATGTATACAACTCCTGTATTCAACATAAACAGTGAGAAACATCAGTACACATCACCAATGTATACATCTCCTGTATTCAACATAAACATTGAGAAACATCAGTACACACCACCAATGTATACGACTCCTGTATTCTACATAAACAGTGAGAAACATCAGTACACACCACCAATGTATACAACTCCTGTATTCAACACAAACATTGAGAAACATCAGTACACACCACCAATGTATACAACTCCTGTATTCAACACAAACTTTGAGAAACATCAGTACACATCACCAATGTATACAACTCCTGTATTCAACATAAACAGTGAGACACATCAGTACACACCACCAATGTACAAAATGATGTATACAACTCCTGTATTCAACACAAACAGTAAGAAACATCAGTACACACCACCAATGTATACAACTCCTGTATTCAACATTAACAGTGAGAAACATCAGTACACACCACCAATGTATACAACTCCTGTATTCAACATAAACAGTGAGAAACATCAGTACACACCACTAATGTACAAAATGATGTATACAACTCCTGTATTCAACACAAACATTGAGAAACATCAGTAACACCACCAATATATACAACTCCTGTATTCAACACAAACAGTGAGAAACATCAGTACACACCACCAATATATACAACTCCTGTATTCAGCATTAACATTGAGAAACATCAGTACACAGCACCAATGTATACAACTCCTGTATTCAACATAAACAGTAAGAAACATCAGTACACACCACCAATGTATACAACTCCTGTATTCAGCATAAACAGTAAGAAACATCAGTACACATCACCAATGTATACAACTCCTGTATTCAACACAAACAGTGAGAAACATCAGTACAAATCACCAATGTATACAACTCCTGTATTCAACACAAACAGTAAGAAACATCAGTAAACACCACCAATGTATACAACTCCTGTATTCAACACAAACAGTGAGAAACATCAGTACAAATCACCAATGTATACAACTCCTGTAGTCAACATAAACAGTAAGAAACATCAGTACACATCACCAATGTATACAACTCCTGTATTCAACACAAACAGTGAGAACATCAGTACACATCACCAATGTATACAACTCCTGTATTCAACATAAACAGTGAGAAACATCAGTACACACCACCAATGTTTACAACTCCTGTATTCAACACAAACATTGAGAAACATCAGTACACATCACCAATGTATACAACTCCTGTATTCAACACAAACAGTGAGAAACATCAGTACACATCACCAATGTATACAACTCCTGTATTCAACACAAACATTGAGAAACATCAGTACACATCACCAATATATACAACTCCTGTATTCAACACAAACATTGAGAAACATCAGTACACATCACCAATGTATACAACTCCTGTATTCAACAAAACATTGAGAAACATCAGTACACACCCAATGTATACAACTCCTGTAGTCAACACAAACAGTAAGAAACATCAGTAAACACCACCAATGTATACTACTCCTGTATACAACATAAACAGTGAGAAACATCAGTACACATCACCAATATATACAACTCCTGTATTCAACATAAACATTGAGAAACATCAGTACACACCACCAATGTATACAACTCCTGTAGTCAACACAAACATTGAGAAACATCAGTACACATCACCAATGTATACAACTCCTGTATTCAACACAAACAGTGAGAAACATCAGTACACACCCAATGTATACAACTCCTGTATTCAACATAAACAGTGAGAAACATCAGTACACACCACCAATTTATACAACTCCTGTAGTCAACACAAACATTGAGAAACATCAGTACACACCACCAATGTATACAACTCCTGTATTCAACACAAACATTGAGAAACATCAGTACACATCACCAATATATACAACTCCTGTATTCATTACCTATACCCAAGTAAAACAGAGAAAAAAACATATTAAGTACATGAAGAAGAAGAATGCCATGGCCAGACGAAACGACAAGCAACAGCCACCATCTTGAAATACTTCATTACACTGATGAATATGTCAGAAAGTTTGCTGTCTGATACTTCATACAACTCAAATATTGTGATTTACTTCATTACACTGATGAATACTACTTCAGTTTGTATGTCTTAGGGTTGCTGTTTGATACTTCGTAACTGTATACAACTGCAATATTGTGATTTACTTAATTACACTGATGAATACCACTCCAGTTTGTTTGTCAAAGGGTTGCTGTCTGATACTTCGTAACTGTATACAACTGCAATATTGTGATTTACTTAATTACACTGATGAATACCACTCCAGTTTGTTTGTCAAAGGGTTGCTGTCTGATACTTCCTAACTGTATACAACTGAAATATTGTGATTTACTTCATTACACTAATGAATACCACTCCAGTTTGTATGTCAAAGGGTTGCTGTCTGATACTTCTTAACTGCATACAACTGAAATATTGTGATTTATTTTATTATACTTTATGACACATACCATACACTTTCATGGTATTCTACAAAAAAAATCCTTTGGTTTTACATAAATCTTGCATCATCATGACACAAGACATAACACATGAGCATACAGCAATCATTTACCACTTCTGTATTAAACATGACAAGTGACACCTGATCATACAACATTCATTCACCACTCTTGTACTGAACATGACATGTGACACCTGATCATACAACATTGATTCACCCCTTCTGTACTGAACATTACATGTGACACCTGATCATACAACATTCATTAACCACTTCTGTACTGAGCATTACATGTGACACCTGATCATACAACATTCATTAACCACTCCTGTACTGAACATGATATGTAACACCTGTCATACAACATTCATTTACCACTCCTGTACTGAACATGACATGTGACACCTGATCACACAACATTCATTTACCACTCCTGTACTGAACATTACATGTGACACCTGATCATACAACATTCATTTACCACTCCTGTACTGAACATGACATGTGACACCTGATCATACAACATTCATTTACCACTCCTGTACTGAACATTACATGAGACACCTGATCATACAACATTCATTTACCACTCCTGTACTGAACATGACATACGACACCTGATCATACAACATTCATTCACTCTTGTTCTGAACATGACATGTGACACCCGATCATACAACATTTATTAACCACTCCTGTACTGAACATGAATTATGACATCTGATCATACAGCATTCATTTAACACTCCTGTACTGAACAACATACATAAACATGACATGGGTAACCTGGTAACATGTGACATAGTAATGACATACTTACACCAACATGTGACATTGCAAAAAACACTCTTATACTCAACACCAACCTGACATAACAATAATACTCATGTACTCAACTCCAACATGTGACATGGCAATGCCACTCTTATATTCAACACCTATACCAACACGTGACATTACCATGACATGCTTATCCTCAGCACCAACATCTGCATAGCACTGACACTGTTTTACTATCATTTGACCTACCCATCATGCATGACACTATTTTTCTTAACACCGACATGTGAAATATCACTGACACTATTATACTCAACAACAACATGTGACATATCACTGACACTCTTACACTCAACATCAACATGTGACTTAGCAATGACACTCTGATACTCAACACCAACATTTGTCATAGCAATGCCACTCTTATTCTCAACAACAACATGTGACATATCACTGACACTCTTATACTCATAACTAATATGTGACATAGCAATGAAACTCTTATACTCAACACCAGTATGTGACATAGCAATGACACTCTTAATCTCAACACCAATATGTGACATAGCAATGACACTCTTTTACTCAAAAACAACATGTGACATATCACTGACACTCTTATACTCAACACCAACAAGTGACATAGCAATGACACTCTTATACTCAACACCAACAAGTGACATAGCAATGACACTCTTATTCTCAACACCAATATGCGACATAGCAATGACACTCTTATACTCATCATCAACATGTGACATAGCAATGACACTCTTATACTCAGCACCAACATGTGACATAGCAATGACACTCTTTTACTCAACACCAACATGTGACATAGCAATGGAATGCATATGCCTATACTCAACACCAACATGTGACATAGCAATGACACTCTTATACCCAGCACCAACATGTGATATAGCAATGACACTCTTATACTCAGCACCAACATATGACATAGCAATGACACTCTTATATTTAACAGAAACATGTGACATAGCAAATTGTAGCAATGACACACTCATACTCAGCTCCAACATGTGACATAGCAATGACACTCTTATACTCAGCACCAACCTGTGACATATCACTATCACTGACACTCTTATACTGTGTACCAACATGTGACATATCACTGACACTCTTATACTCAACACCAACATGTGACATAGAATGACACTCTTATACTCAGCACCAACATGTGACATAGCAATGACACTCTTTTACTCAACACCAACATGTGACATAGCAATGACACTCTTATACTCAGCACCAACATGTGACATATCACTGACACTCTTATACTCAACACCAATATGTGACATAGCAATGACACTCTTATACTCAACACCAACAATGACATCCTTTCACTGCTCACAAACATGTGACATATCACATTTATAGGCAACGCAAACAAAAAGTACCAACAGGGCTTATTGAAGTTCTTCACTTATACTCAACACAACATACACCATTGTTATTTTACCATAATAAGAAACAGCACATATCATATGAAGCAAACACACAATACAAACATTTTACATGGAAATACCACTTAATTCTTTTTAAGCTTTGATCATTATTCTGAATTAACACAAAAGTGGGGTCTCATTTTATTCGTAACACAGAACTGAATCAGATAGTAAAGGTTTTATTTTGTTTCCTGACGAAAAATCATTTTGTAAACATCTGATTTTAATGAGAAGTTGATGAGAACAAGTTGTGTTAACATCTTTAGTCAGATAATGTTAATTCTACAGATCTAATGTGAATCATCTTTTTAAAATAACAAATACTTGACAGAATTATATAAAGTGGGGTCTTATTTTTCTTGTCTCTTCGTACTGAATCAGAAAATATAACTCGTTTTAATGTTTCTTGAAAAAAGTTTTTTTTTAACCTGACAGTTCTGATGGAAGTTCTGACATCTCACAATAAAACATGTTGTTTATTTGTTGTTAATGTAGAATATAAATACAAGTGTGACTGGTCATTTTATTCAGTTTTGACCACTGATTCATGTGATATATATTTTGTTTATATTTATTACACAACATTGTCCAGTTTATGAAACAAGTTTTGATGTCTTTTATATGTTGATATTACAGTGGAGAAGGACACCATTAATGTGGGCGGCTGTGGGAGGACACCTGGAGGTGGTGACTTACCTAGTCACTCATGGCAGTCAGTTAGAGGCTTCAGACTGGGTAATGATAGATATAATCACCTTACTCTGACCAAACATCACTTTATACAGAATCTACACAAAATCATGTTGTTAATCAGACAGGTTTAATGGACAACAAATATTTGTTAGAATTATAATAAAGTGGGGTCTCATTTTATTCGTTACACAGAACTGAATCAGATAGTAAAGGTTTTATTTTGTTTCCTGACGAAAAAATTATTTTGCTTACATTTGATTTTAATGAGAAGTTGATGAGAACAAGTTGTGTTAACATCTTTAGTCAGATAATGATCTAATGTAAAACATCTTTTAAAAATAACAAATACTTGACAGAATTATATAAAGTGGGGTCTTATTTTTCTTGTCTCTTCGTACTGAATGAGAAAATATAACTCGTTTTAATGTTTCTTGAAAAAAGTTTTTTTTTTAACCTGACAGTTTTGATGGAAGTTCTGACATCTCACAATAAAACATGTTGTTTATTTGTTGTTTATGTAGAATATAAATACAAGTGTGACTGGTCATTTTATTCAGTTTTGACCACTGATTCATGTGATATATATTTTGTTTATATTTATTACACAACATTGTCCAGTTTATGACACAAGTTTTGATGTCTGTTATATGTTGATATTACAGAGAGGAAGGACACCATTAATGTTGGCCGCTGTGGGAGGACACCTGGAGGTGGTGACGTACCTCGTCACTCACGGCAGTCAGTTAGAGGCCACAGACGATGTAATGATAGATATAATCACCTTACTCTGACCAAACACAACTTTATACAGAATCTACACAAAATCATGTTGTTAATCAGACAGGTTTAATGGACAACAAATATTTGTTAGAATTATATAAAGTGGGGTCTCAGGTTTGATTTTGTTTCCTGACGAAAAGTTATTTTGTTAATATCTGATTTTAATGAGAAATTGATGAGAACAAGTTGTGTTAACATCTTTAGGGTGATAGAGCAGATTGGTACCCGAGAAAACATTGTCAACCGCGGCGAAGCGTTCATAACAACGTTACGGGCATTAGTAAAAAACAACAAAAGTCAAGCAAGATGTTTTATTTTATTTATTTTAACAGTCGATAATAAAATCTGAGCCAAAACGTAGAATTTAAGCATTGCATTTAATTCCTTGATGTAAATTCAATTCATTGTTCTTTGAATTATCGATTTCTGATTGGTCTAGACGAGAGGGTAACATTAAAAAAAAATTGTCACCCGCTCAGCCATGTGATAGAGTAAATTGACACCCTCGTCTTAGCCAATCAAAATATGACATTTTAACGTGAAGTATAAAAAGTTAAATTGACAACAAATATTTAAACTTTGAATTGTTAGACTTAAATTAAGTGAGGTTTACTTTTAGTTTGCTTGTTTTGTTGAACTAGATCAGAAAATGTATATTTAATTTTCATATTTAAATCTACCTTTTAGCAGGTTATACACAAGTATAATTGTGTATTTTCTTACCCAATGTTATATTTCTTACATCTTGATAAACTGTTTGACTTCTCTCTTGATTTATTATCACACACCATTAACATGTTTATATTTTTTATTGTTATAGTTTGGAGAAACAGCTTTACATCATGCTGCTGAGTATGGACAGATTGATGTAACAAAATGGTTAATAGATCAAGGATGCAGTCCTTGGGTGAAATCAAAACAGGTAACATTCAGTTTCATTCTTTTATGAGAGATATATATTTTATTCTTTAAAAAAACTAAATACCAGTCAACAGAGAAAGTACAATTACAATATAAATACAAATACAATAGTTAAGTGTAAAGATATGCAGTACAATAATGTAAAATGTAGTCCAACTTTATGATGACATACCTATCCAATAAACGGTTAAACTAAATATGAAGAATCACTCTGGTGCTTTACATTTATATGGAGGGACTATATTAACAAAAAATGTATACTTTTTAAATTCATATAAAGAACAAAAAATTCACTTGATATGATGTGAACCAAGTATTTAAAATACTGGATGGATTACCAAGTATTAACATAAGTCATAAAACTGATAAACCACAACTCAAACAATATCAACACACAGATAACTAATACAGTCTTTTCAACTGAATGGTAACCAATCAAATTGTTTACTTCTGTATATACATAATACATCTTGATAAATGCTATGATTGATGTGTGTCTTTTGTTGGCTAACACTACAAACACACCTTCCACCAATCATACACTGCCTACATACCTTCCACCATTCATACACTACAACATACCTTCCACCAATCATACACTGCCTACATACCTTCCACCAATCATACACTGCCTACATACCTTCCACCATTCATACAATACAACTTACCTTCCACCACTCATACACTGCCTACATACCTTCCACCATTCATACACTAACAACATACCTTCCACCAATCATACACTGCCTACATACCTTCCACCATTCATACACTACAACATACCTTCCACCAATCATACACTGCCTACATACCTTCCACCAATCATACACTGCCTACATACCTTCCACCATTCATACAATACAACTTACCTTCCACCAATCATACACTGCCTACATACCTTCCACCATTCATACACTAACAACAAACCTTCCACCAATCATACACTGCCTAAATACCTTCCACCATTCATACACTACAACATACCTTCCACTAATCATACACTACAACATACCTTCCACCATTCATACACTACAACATACCTTCCACCAATAATACACTACCATCATACCTTCCACCATTCATACACTATCTTTTCACATTCCAGCAACACTCCTGACACTACCAAGACAACTACAATCAAACTACAACAACACAACTTATACTACAAACACAACAACTATCTTTTCACATTCCAGCAACACACCTTACACTACAAACACAACAACTGTCTTTTCACATTCCAGCAACACTCCTTACACTACCAAGACAACTTCAATCAAACTACAGCAACACACCTTATACTACAAACACAACAACTATCTTTTCACAATCCAGCAACACACCTTACACTACCAAGACAACTACAATCACACTCCAGCAACACACCTTATACTACAAACACAACCACTATCTTTTCACAATCCAGCAACACACCTTACACTACCAAGACAACTACAATCACTTTCCAGCAACATACCTTATACTACAAACACAACAACTGTCTTTTCACATTCCAACAACACTCCTTACACAACCAAGACAACTACAATCAAACTACAGCAACACACCTAATACTACAACCACAACAACTATTTTTACACATTCCAGCAATACACCTTACACTACTAAGACAACTACAATCACACTCCAGCAACACACCTTACACTACAAACACAACAACTATCTTTTCACATTCCAGCAACACACCTTACATTACAACACAACAACTATCTTTTCACATTCCAGCAACACTCCTGACACTACCAAGACAACTACAATCAAACTCCAGCAACACACCTTACACTACAAACACAACAACTATCTTTTCACATTCCAGCAACACACCTACATTAAAAACACAACAACTATCTTTTCACATTCCAGCAACACACCTTACACTACCAAGACAACTACAATCACACTCCAGCAACACACCTTACACTACAAACACAACAACTATCTCTTCACATTCCAGCAACACTCCTTACACTACCAAGACAACTACAATCACACTCCATCAACACACCTTAAACTACAAACACAACAACTATCTTTTCACATCCAGAACAACACTTACACTACAAAGACAACTACAATCAAATACTCAAACAACACCTTATACTACAAACACAACAACTATCTTTTCACATTCCAGCAACACACCTTACACTACCAAGACAACTACAATCACACTCCAGCAACAACCTTACACTACAAACACAACAACTATCTTTTCACATTCCAGCAACACACCTTACACTACCAAGACAACTACAATCACACTCCAGCAACACACCTTACACTACAAACAACACAACTATCTTTTCACATTCCAGCAACACACCTTACACTACCAAGACAACTACAATCACACTCCAGTAACACACTTTATACTACAAACACAACAACTATCTTTTCACATTCCAGCAACACACCTTACACTACCAAGACAACTACAATCACACTCCAGCAACACACCTTACACTACAAACACAACAACTATATTTTCACATTCCAGCAACACACCTTACACTACCAAGACAACTACAATAACACTCCAGCAACACTCCTTACACTACCAAGACAACTACAATCACACTCTAGAACACACCTTACACTACAAACACAACAACTATCTTTTCACAATCCAGCAACACACCTTATACTACAAAGACAACTACAATCAAACTACAGCAACACCTTACATACCAAGACAACTACAATATACACTACAGCAACACTCCGTTACTACCAAGAACTACAATCACACTCTAGCAACACACCTTACACTACAAACACAACAACTATCTTTTCACAATCCAGCAACACCTTACTACACAAACACAACAACTATCTTTTCACAATCCAGCAACACACCTTAACTACAAGACAACTACAATCACCTCCAGCAACACACCTTAACTACAAAACAACAACTCTTCACTCCACAACACCCTTACACTACCAAACAACACAATCTTAAATCAGCAACACACTTATACTACAACACAACAACATCACACTTCAGCAACACTCCTTACACTACCAAGACAACTACAATCACACTCAGCAACACACCTTACACTACAAACACAACAACTATCTTTTCACAATCCAGCAACACACCTTACACTTACAAACACACAACTTCTTTCACATTCAGCAACACCTTACACTACCAAACAACAACTATCTTACATTCCGCAACACACTTACACTACAAACCAACAACTATCTCACAACTACAGCAACACACCTACATTAAAAACACAACAACTATCTTTTCACATTCCAGCAACACACCTTACACTACAAGACAACTACAATCACACTCCAGCAACACACTTACACTACAAACACAACAACTATCTTTCACATTCCAGCAACACCCTTACACTACCAAGACAACTACAATCAACTCACAACACACCTTAACTACAAACACAACAACTATCTTTTCACATCCAGAACACACCTTACACTACAAAGACAACTACAATCAACTCACAAACACACCTTACACTACAAAACAACAACTATCTTTTCACATTCCAGCAACACACCTTACACTACAAGACAACTACAATCACACTCCAGCAACACACCTTACACTACAAAACAACAACATCTTCACATCCAGCAACACACCTTACACTACCAAACAACTCAATCACACTCAGCAACACCTTACACTACCAACACAACAACTATCTTTTCACATTCCAGCAACACACCTTACACTACCAAGACAACTACAATCACACTCCAGAACACACTTATACTACAAACACAACAACTATCTTTTCACATTCCAGCAACACACCTTACACTACAAGACAACTACAATCACACTCCAGCAACACACCTTACACTACAAAACAACAACATACACTTCCAGCAACACACCTTATACTACAAACCAACAATATATTCACATCCAGCAACACACCTTACACTACAAGACAACTACAATCACACTCAGCAACACACCTTACACTACAAACACAACAACTATCTTTTCACAATCCAGCAACACACCTTACACTACAAAGACAACTACAATCAACTAAGCAACACACCTTACACTACAAGACAAACAATACTTTCACATCAGCAACACCCTTACACTACCAAGACAACTACAATCAACTCAGCAACACACCTTACACTACAAAACAACAACTATCTTTTCACAATCAGCAACACACCTTACACTACCAAGACAACTACAATCAACTACAGCAACACACCTTACACTACAAACACAACAACTATCTTTTCACATTCCAGCAACACACCTTACACTACCAAGACAACTACAATCAACTACAGCAACACACCTTACACTACCAAACACAACAACTATCTTTTCACATTCAGCAACACACCTTACACTACACAAAACAACTACTTTTCACCATCCAGCAACACACCTTACACTACAAAACAAACAATTTTCACATCCAGCAACACACCTTACACTACCAAGACAACTACAATCCACTCCATAACACACCTTACACTACAAACACAACAACTGTCTTTTCACAATCCAGCAACACACCTTAACTACAAAGACAACTACAATCACACTCCAGAACACTCCTTACACTACCAAGACAAACAATCACACTCTAGCAACACACCTTACACTACACAAACAACTATCTTTTCACAATCCAGCAACACACCTTACACACAAGACAACTACTTCAAATACAGCAACACCCTTACACTACAACAACAACTATCTTTCACATTCCAGCAACACACTTACACTACAAGACAACTACAATCAAACTACAGCAACACACCTTAACTACCAACACAACAACTATCTTTTCACATTCCAGCAACACCTTACACTACTAAGACAACTACAATCACACTCCAGCAACACATCTTACACTACAAACACAACAACTATCTTTTCACATTCCAGCAACACACCTTACACTACCAAGACAACTACAATCAAACTACAGCAACACACCTTATACTACAAAACAACAAACTATCTTTTCACATTCCAGCAACACACCTTACACTACAAGACAATACATCACACTCCAGCAACACACCTTCACTACCAAGACAACTACAATCACACTCCAGCAACAACCTTACATACAAGACAACTACAATCACACTCCACAACACACTTATACTACAAACACAACAACTATCTTTTCACATTACAGCAACACTCCTTACACTACCAATCCAACTACAATCCAACTACAGCAACACACCTTACACTACAAACACAACAACTATCTTTTCACATTCCAGCAACACTCCTTACACTATCAACACAACTTCAATCACACTCCAGCAACACACCTTACACTACCAACACAACAACTATCTTTCCACATTCCAGCAACACACCTTACACTACCAAGACAACTACAATCTAACTACAGCAACACACCTTATACTACAAACACAACAACTATCCTTTCACATTACAGCAACACTCCTTACACTACCAAGACAACTACAATCACACTCCAGTAACACACTTTATACTACAAACACAACAACTATCTTTTCACATTCCAGCAACACACCTTACACTACCAAGACAACTACAATCACACTCCAACAACACACCTTACACTACAAACACAACAACTATCTTTTCACAATCCAGCAACACTCCTTACAATATCAACACAACTACAATCACACTCCAGCAACACACCTTACACTACAAACACAACAACTATCTTTTCACATTCCAGCAACACTCCTGACACTACCAAGACAACTACAATCACACTCCAGCAACACACCTTACACTACAAACACAACAACTATCTTTTCACATTCCAGCAACACTCCTTACACTACCAAGACAACTACAATCACATTCCAGCAACACTCCTTACACTACAAACACAACAACTATCTTTTCACATTCCAGCAACACACCTTACATTATAAACACAACAACTATCTTTTCACATTCCAGCAACACTCCTTACACTACCAAGACAACTACAATCACATTCCAGCAACACTCCTTACACTACAAACACAACAACTATCTTTTCACATTCCAGCAACACACCTTACATTTATAAACAACACAACTATCTTTTCACATTCCAGCAACACTCCTGACACTACCAAGAAAACTACAATCACACTCCAGCAAGACACCTTACACTACAAACACAACAACTATCTTTTCATATTCCAGCAACACACCTTACACTACCAAGACAAGAATACAACAAGAATAATGATACTCCACAGTCACATATGTCAGCCTTTTATGCAGGTGTCATTGTGCTTGTGAATAGAATACAAACAAGAATAATGTTACTCCACAGTCACATATTTGGTCTTTTATGCATGTGTCATTGTGCTTGTGAATAGAGTACAAACAAGAATAATGATACTCCACAGTAACATATGTCAACCTTTTATGCATGTGTCATTGTGCTTGTGAATATAGGAACTAACAAGAATAATGTTACTCCACAGTCACATATGTCAGCCTTTTGTGCAGGTGTCATTGTGCTTGTGAATAGAGGAACTAACAAGAATAATGTTACTCCACAGTAACATAAGTCAGCCTTTTATGCATGTGTCATTGTGCTTGTGAATATAGGAACTAACAAGAATAATGTTACTCCACAGTCACATATGTCAGCCTTTTGTGCAGGTGTCATTGTGCTTGTGAATAGAGTACAAACAAGATAATGTTCCTCCACAGTCACATATTTGGCCTTTTATGCATGTGTCATTGTGCTTGTGAAAAGAAGAACTAACAAGAATAATGTTACTCCACAGTAACATAAGTCAGCCTTTTACTCATGTATCATAGTGGTAAAATTTATTCAACAATTATCTATTATTTATCGTTTTACATTGGATAGGTAAAATTATTGCAGCAATTACCTAGTATTTATTGTTTTACATTTTAAAGGTGTAATTATTGCAACAATCAGTCGGAAAGCCGACCCCGGTTTGACCCCATTTCTTAAAGCAACAATGGACGTCATGTGATTACCATATATGGGCATGTGTTTACCAAAAAAGGTGAAGCTCGTTTTGTGGAATTTGTAGTTTTTTGCACGAATTAAAACTAATTTCCTTTTAAGTGAACATTCTTGAGTATATAAGAAATATATTACTCAACTAAATTATGGATTAAACTCATTTTTTTCTTTCAAAATGTGTCTTCAAAGTCAAGGTGTTGACAAAAAAATTGGTCACAGAAAATTAAAATCGTAATGTTCTTTCTTAACTTCTTGGGAAGCTATGCTGAAAATAAATTATGTTATGTAACATAATGTGGACTATGATATGTCAAATTTGTGCCAGTTGATATGCTAAGATACGCAAATGTGCCACTTCGATGTGTCTATATTTCTGACGAAGCGGGGCCGACGGTAATTCACGAGTTACGTCCCTTTGCAGGATTCCTTCTTTAGTTTATTACAAAAAATATATTATTATAAACAACGTATGAGTTTTATGTCAGTCATCTAAAGCAGTTAATGTTGTGCAAAGACAGTATAAGATTTCCGTACCTTGTTTTATTTAAGTCATACATTTCACTGACTTAAAGAGAATAATTAATTCAGTCAAATATTCACAGCTGATCTCGCCATTACTTTTTCAAACAAACATACTAAATGTGTGCACATTGACTGTGTTCAGATGCAAGGTGACATCGATGTGTAAGACCGAAAAATTACAATGTCAAAACATGTCTTTCTATTGGAATTTAGTTCAAACGGGGTTTCCCAAGGGGTGATTGAACGTTATACTTGATGTTTTAAATTTTGAGATACGTATTATTAATTGTTTGTATTGTACATATAGTCTTTATTAATCTGTGAAAAATAGAAGACAATAATTTTAAACGACGATCAACGGCATTACATGATCGTTAAAAGACGACCAATTTGACATGTTTGAGATTTTTTGTTCCTTTTGATAATAAAATCCATGCTTAACAAATCGAAATAAATCTATTTCAGACCCTAATGGCAAGTAGGAAACTGAAAAAAAAAGATAAACTTCCAAATTGGCGCCAAAAAAATATTCTGCAAAATTAACGCAATTTCAGAATGGCGGGTTTTAATATTAGTCCCATTGTTGTCTTAAGAAAGTAGCAACAACGGTCATTTCTAAGGGCTTGCTTTCCGACTGAATTACCTATTATTTATCGTTTTACATTGTAAAGGTATAATTATTGCAACACTTACCTATTATTTATCGTTTTACATTGTGAGGGTATAATTATTGCAACACTTACCTATCATTTATTGTGTACATTGTATAGGTAAAATTATTGCCACTATTACCTATTATTTATTGCTTTACATGTTTACATTGGATAGGTAAAATTATTGCAACAGTTACCTATAATTTATCGTTTTACAGTTTATAAAATAAAAGAAGATGTATATGTGTATGATTGATGAAAGATTATTTGGTTGTATTTCAGGGTCAGACTCCTTATGATATAGTAACAATAGAAAACTATAACTTTGGTGAAAAAAACAGGAAGAAGAAAGAAGTGAAGGACTTTCTTAAGGTAAATATTTTGTCTTAATTAAAAAGATATATTGACACAAATGTCACAGATTGTTATTGTCACAACAGACTTGATACAATAGTTACAATAAAACAGTTGCCTTTAGTTGTTCATGTCACTCTGGCGTTTGTTATCAGTTAACAATCTAAGTTGACAATTCCAAGCTTGTTGATTAATATACATGTTGGCATTTATGAAAGAAAAAGTTTAAAAAATTGTGTACTCATTTGTTTGGATATATATTTTTGGTAAATGTTTGGTCGGCTTGCTGTCTTCTTGGTTGATACATCACATCTCATTTTATTTAAGCAAAATATGTACATTATGTATCAGTGTATGAAAAAAATGATTATAATGTGTATGTAAGTATGTGATAAACATATATCGATATAAGGACATCATCCGTAAATATAGCTCAACATGCAGACTTCTTATACGTTCAGGTATTTCACGTCCATTTTTTTATGTTTTAAGTAAATGTTTTGACTAGTTTGTGATATCGAAAACCCTGGTGTAATAATTTTTCAGTAATACATAAATTTCTCTCGTTAAAATCTTAAACATTGTTACATACACGAGCGAATCGTACAAGTTGAGATATATAAACACCATAAGATGGTGACAAGGGAACGTCACCATCTAAAATTGGATAATTAACGATAGGAAATGAAAAATAATCTCTTTTATCATAAATTTTAGTATTCAGCTTTCCGTTAGTGATATAGATATCAAGATCGGGGAAAGGGCAGTGGTCATTGTTAGTATTAGCTTTATTTTAAACTATGCTCTTGCATACGGCAGAGCAGAAAATGGGTTGGGGGCATTGTCCATATCTAGTATTGTGAATAGTCATGTTTACATTTTTTCATGGTTTTTAGCTCACCTGTCCTGAAGGGCCAAAACAGTTTTTGTCATCACTTTTCGTCCATTTCAAACTGATACGTCAGATATTTTCAAACTGATATGTTATTGTGTTGTGTTGTTGCACTCCTGTCTCAAGTTTAGGGGAGTGAGCACTCACAAACCTGTTTAACCACCACATTCTGTATATGCATGCTCCAAGTATGAAGCCTGTACTTCACCAGTTGTTTTTGGTTGCTGCCCGATATATTTGTATTTCGATTATTGATTGCTCGATATCAAACTGTTGATTTTTTTGTCTTAATGGCTTAACACTTTACCGTGGACACACCAAGTTAATGAATTGTTATGTGATATCCGATTGTTTATTCTTTTGTAGACTGTCATGTTTAAGACTCCAGAAGGTAAGTCTAGTTATAATGTGTCAGTACTCTTGTCTATCATATCGTTTTTTAAGAATAAAGTGTTTTTCCTGTACTAGTATTGATAGTTAGTTTTGTCTTCTTTGTTAAACTTCTGATCGGGAATAAAAGAAGGTTGGGGTTTGTGATATCAAAACACTATTTTAAAACTTCCATATATTCATGTGCTGTCCCAAATCAGAAATCCTGAAAAAGTTGTGTTTATGCTATACCTTTTCCGTTATTTTCAGAATTTAGTGTTAATGGCAGATCTTGCGTTGTATCTGTTTAAAACAACATCTATACTAATGTTTCTGCACCAGATACAGATGTCCTTATTACATGTCTTTCACTGATACTTTTGACCAATTTAAAAATAAAAAGCAACAGAATGTAAATGAAAAAAAGTAGAATTGGTACCGTTTATATGTTATGCTAGTGCATCTTCACATTATACGGACTTCATTTGATTAATTTTTCAATAAGCTTACATTTACTAAACACGTGTCTTTCTACAGGCATATAATTTCGCAGGTAGGTTAATGCTGTTCGAGAGTAAATCGGCTATTATTCATATAAAAATCAATGAAATTTGAAATTATTTAGATTTTTTGTCGAGAAACTTCCATACCCAGAACTTATTTATATCATCCCTAATATCATCCAAAGTTTTAATTTAAGGTGTCTCAGAACCCCCACCTGGTTGCCATGGTAACGGGCACCATTCAAAGATGGCGTGTGAACGTCCAACTTCAAGAGCCTGGCGCACCCCATAGAACTAGACAAATGAATAAAAATAAAGTTGTATTTGGTTGATAAATATATTATCTTTCACGTAACAGCTGTTTCATTTTTTAAATGTGCCCTTTTATAATAGAAAATAACAGAAGTGACATACAATCCAACCGTGGCCACACCAAAAGTCAACTATTTTGCCAATTTTAGAAATGTTGTAATCATTTGAAAAACTAGAAACAGCAATCTTCGTATTCGTGAGCTTTCCAAGAATAAATATGCCAAGTTTTAAAGAGATCAATAAATGTTAACGGGGTGTGCCAATGCAATATTTATATATGAATAATATTCAAGTCCTTACTCGGCGACATTTAAACACTGAATTGATTTAGATCATGACAGATGGATTATTCCCCTTTTCGGTGTGAAAATGCCCGGAAAGAAATAATCGACATTTTGATAGTTTCTGCCTAGAGATTAACAGATTAAAGATGTAAAATAATGTTGTTGTTTTCACATTTTTATACTTAAGTTGTTCATGAATCTTTAAAGAATCACCATGCATACGAAGAGAAAAAAGGGGGGATACTCTGACGTTATACTTTGTAAGGGTTTTCGTAACCAAATGTTCATTTCGAACTACACATACATATACGTGTGCCGATTGCAAAAGAATTATCTTGCTTACTTCCTTTAATTTTAAGATCATAGGGTCTTTACGACTTTTAGATTACCAAGGTTTAGCATAGTGAAATAACGTGATGGCGAACGGCAAAACAGTATTTCTAAAACAAAATGATTCTCCAGATAGGGAAAACACTTTAACAAACACAACTGCATGGTAGTATGAAGCCCCTTGAAGGCTTCTGTCAAACTCCTGTTTTACGAGAAATATTTATCTGCTCAGCCCTGTTAAAAGTTTTTTCAATGTTTTTTTTTAATTAAACACATTTTTAATTAATTCACTGAATTATAAGGATCAGTTACTGTCACATCACATGTGTGAATGGGTCTTTTTTAAACTATATCAGCTATAAGCAATAATTTCTAGAGCTATGTTCATTTTTGAACATGCATCATTCATTCATTGCAGTTTTTCCAGTACAAACCAGTAAATTAAAAAAAACATTAAAAAAAGAAATTTCCTTGAGATAAAACTATTTGTTTATTCAATAAAGTTGTATGCATGTGAAAGCATTGAGTTCAGTATGAGTATTATCTGCATATTACATAGAAGTATGACTATTGATATTTCAAAGGTTTCAAAATCAAAGAAACTTATAATTTTTTTATTCATTTCAAAAAGTTTTCTCAAAATTAAAACAAAAATCATTGCATATATATGTCACATTGAATTAAAACTGATAATTCTGATATAACAATGCACACAATATATACTTCCTTGTAGGTTTCCATGATCCATAATAAATGTAGACATATATCATTCTGCTGGTTTTCATATGATAATGATGTACTAGATAAATCCTTATTCCTTTACTTGTGTTTTTTTTTTATTTCACATGTATCATGCAAAGAATATTCCTATATATTCATGTAACATGTTGTGAATTACAATATATATACCAGTAAGTACATGCAGGTACCACATATGATTTTTGAATTATAATTATCACTTAGTTCACAGTTTTATGTATATATCCAAAATTATCTCAACTACTGAACATGATGCATAATGATATGAACATTTCCTTTTGTGTGTTGATCCTTCAAGAAAGAAGTGCACAGTCATTTCCTCTGATGTAAAACCTTTATTTCTCTGTCTCCAATGTTCAAGAGTCAGTTTTAACAGTAATGAAATCCTTCCTTTAAGTGTCATACTGAAAACTGCTGCATTCCAAAGTTACATGTGACATGCCCTGGGGTTTTCATATTCAACACTGTTATATTTTTGTTATATGTCATCAAGATTTTATCTTAAAAACATTGATTTCACTTTCTTTTCATGTATATATCTAAAGCTATCCTCATACATGGTTACACTTTGTCTGGCAATTTCCTTGTATATATATGTTGATCTTCATAAGACAGAAGTGGTCACTCTTTTGCTTTGATTACTTTTTTCAAATGTCAGTAAGGCTATCATAGTTAAAACTATTAAACTTGTATGACACCATTGCCTCCAAGTTATCTTCATGCATGTACTGAAAAAAATATGTAAACCATTAATGGCATTTAAAAGTTATTGGTATTCATGTTATGATACACATAGAAAACTTCAGTCAAAATTGTCACATATGTATATTCCTTAATTATTTTTGAATTAAAAGTAAACTTGACACAAAGTTTAATTGATGAATTGTCTGTAAAAGTACAATAAAGTTTATAAATACAACTTTCTATAACTGATATTTACCCATCACATTGCTTTGCTAATTTGTTATCAATAATCAATGTAACTTTAATAATCAATATGGGGTGGGTGTGACTTAATACAGCAGATAACTTAATTATATTCACCTAAACTGAGGGTATGGATGGTGTTTACAGAATAGATACACCAATCATGTAATAATCCCTGAAGCAAAAGTGCAATATTTAAAGGCTGAGAAATTAAAGATTGAGAAAAGACTGATAATAAAAGAACATGATGGTGTGTTAAAATACAAAGAATAGCGAATACTGGGCAAAATAGATAAAGATTAATATAGAAAATGGTATATAAAATATAGAACTGAAGGACCCTAGCAGGAATCATTCATTAAAATATAATTGAAACTTACATTTAATTGTGTATAGACCTCATATTTGATGTTATAGAAACTACACTCTTTATGCATTAACTGTCAACTTATGTGTGCCAGTTGTAAATCAATCTGCAAAAGAAGTTACAATAATTACTGAAAGGTTTCAATTAATACTTAATTGTATACACACCAGGTTGTAAAATCAAATACACAAAATTAAGATTGATCTGTTGATGTAAATTGTTTTATAATAAGTGTGTTAAAATTTAATAAAGATCAACACAAACACACAAATACTTCAGATACACATTATCATAGTGAATCAATATTAAAAATACATATTTAATTTAATCTTATGTCTATATATAAAATAAACATAAGAAAACAAATTATTAAAGACAAAGAATTCAAATGTACACTAAAAGGGATGATTTAAAATAATACTATAATGACTTATGTAGCATCAGATTCAAAACCATCAATGAAAAGTTGTTAATAAATTATGGCCATGATAATAAATAATATTTTTCACATATAATATCTCATGTGAATGCTTCCACAGTTTGATTAAAAGCAGGCTGAGGCATAAGTATGATGCACAGAGTAATTCATGCATATATGTTGAATAAACTTTTGTTTTACTTCTACAATATGTTATAAATTGGAATAAGAAATGATTTATCATGTGTAAATGCGATCAGTTTTAAGATTCATGTACAAATATACCTTGCAGATCTTTAAAGAAAATGCACTTGGGGGAGGGGGGTAAAGGCATAGGTGAAAGGTGGTGGGCCTCTGTCGGCATGTTGATCGGGCATTTTAACAAATTCTTCTCCTTTAACACGTTGCATGGTTGATTATGGTTTCCCAAATTTAAACATTTGACCCGCATGAATGCATCCCTGGTCAGTTTTCAAAATGTGGACGTGAAATTATATTTGTATAGTCAATAGTCAATAAAGATTGGATTGTTTATAAGCAAGTAAGATAGTGTAAACGTGAAAAAATATTTCAAAAGGAAGTTTCAACAGACTGACCACATCATGTTGACAGCGAAACGTGTAAATAACCACATTATTTAATTAAACATGCAGCTTTCTCTTCAGACCTCATTCATAATCGTGAATGAAATGGATATCCAAGATCCTCGGCAGAAGGCTAAAATAATTTAAAACTAACTTACCTCAAAATATAACCAACCCACATCTATATTAACGTGTTGTTGTCGAACTGAAGACACTGACTTCTATCATAACAAGGTGCCCGATCAGCTGTTGGTGACAAGCTAAAATCTGACGTCGACGAAACGTTCTAGCCAATCACGTGTCGAATAGTTGGGAAAATGACGTCAGATTTAGATTGCGATGCAAACACCGAAAATCATTGCTATTTTTTTATAAACTGCATTAACCTACCTGCGTTCTTTCGAAGTTAATATTGTTTGAAATTTGCCATGGCTTCTTCAAACCGATCCCCTGTATTGTTAAATGTTTCAAAAATATCTTGTGCTCCTTGACCATTTAAATCTAACAGTAATGTCCATGTCTGTCCTCCCTTAGTTACATAAGAAGCTGTCTTGTAATACTCAAAAAATTTCTACAATTTTCTACATCTTTGTTAAGATTGTTCCCCATCACTGCTTTAACACAACAATGAGAAAAAAAAGACTGAAATTAACACGACTTTAGTTCTACAGTCACCATTACACATTGGTTGACATATATTCGATGTGTCTGTGTCTTTACTCACTGATTTTGTAAATATTTAGATATAATAAAAGTCCTCTGATCTGTTATTTATTGATTGAGTCCCATTTTCGAATGTGACTTTTGACTATGTGTGAATTTACAGCTGATGTATGCATAACAGGAGACGCTTACCATGTTGATGTACATTTGGAGTTCATAGAGTTTTCTAAGTTTCATTTTGTGACCTTAATTTATATCCTCTCATCGATTTTCAAAATTTGAACACCAGTAAACTACAATTAACTTTATTTATAGGTGTTAATTCCCTTTGATTGTAAATTTGTTGTTGAGAACAGTATTTTGAATTAATAAGATTATCATTTTTAAATGATAGGATGCAAATCCTGGTTACTATAGTCAATCTTAAGTTCTGATTGCCCAACTTTCATGAAGTTTTTTTTAAGCTACAAGAACACAGTGAATGCACTAGGTTTGGAAATCTGAAACTAAATTTTAATATACATTGTATATTATTTTCTTTTTTATTGAATACATACCAGTAAACGTTCGTTTTGTAAAACAAAAAGGGAGGTTAATATATATCATCATAGTACAGTAGTGCGATTTTAAAATCCTTTTTTATGAGGAGGTATTTTAATATCAATAGTAACTTTTATATTTATAGTTGTATACGTCCAAGATTTTTAAAAAGATCTCTGACCAAAAAACATCACTGTATCATTAATAAGTAAATTGCAAAAGTTGATTATTAAAGGGGCATAAGCTACGAACTAGATAAATCATCTTAACAGTTAGCTTCTAAGATCAAGGCAATGTTCACCAGACCACCTGAAAATTGCATAGATCCACAGAAAGTCTGAAATCATATTCTTAGAAAGTATATAAAAATACACTCAGTGTGTGTACATGTAGCTTGTTTGAATTTTTTTTTAATATCAATGTCATTTTAAAATTTAGACTTCAATTATATGTATATATATTAAAATAGAAAGTATTTATTCTGGTGTACTGAAAACAATAGATCACGAATGATATTTAACCAAGTTTTATAGTTTGAAGGACTTATAGCTAGATGCTTTGTCTTTTTGACAAACATTTATCAAAAAACTTTCATTGAGTTTTACAAATTAACATAATTACAAATAGATAAATAAAGTAAACAAGTGAACATTGAATTGAATTAAATAGTTCTGAATTTAATTCTCTATCGAAATCCTGTTTTGGCACTCTCGACCCGGGTGACACTTGCTGCCACAAGGAACGTCTGATTTCTTACATTTGCATGTCTTGTTCATGTATGTTCCTTTACATTTGCATCTCTTACTCGCAAGAGAAAACGTGTTTGTTTTGAGGCAGCATGGAAGGAAATTCTGTCTGTACTCCTATGTTCAGTTTCAATATTCCGTGTCAAAGTTCAATATAACCCATATCATAAAATGAGTTCAGTATACCAAATTCACATAGTAGCTTGTACAAACTTGCATATGTAGTGTACCAATAATATCATTAACCTTGCATGATTATCTGGGAAGATCTCCCGATGCCCTATCAATAACTGGTATTCTCACAGTGACAAAGCTACCTTTTCAATTTTTGCATTAGTTTTTGACACCTTTTATTATATTTTCTAATTGTATTTTCGACAGATTTTTTTTATAATTTCTGGCAAGTATCTTTTGTATTCTGTCGTGAATAGTCATTTCTCCGTCGTTTGTTGCGAAGGTACAGTTGTTGTCCTCAGGAGGAGGGTAAGTTATAATGCCATTCAGTATTATAAAATCATCAAATGCCATGAGTTATTCCTGTGTCGGTCTTTAGTTTATAACATCGAATGTCTGTAGATATTTCTGACATTTCAGTTCGTCGTTTTCGGGCAGGTTGAACAGTTCCTGTCGGTATAAGCATCTCTCTGTGAGTCGGTTTCAGCTTCAGTCTGTGAATATGTCTTGTCTTCTGTCTGTGCGTTAGTCTCGTTTGCTGTCTGTAAGTCATTCTCGTTTTCTGTCTGTGGGTCAGTCTCATTTTCATTCTGTGAGTCGGTCTCGTTTTCCGCCTGTCCGCCAGTCATTTCGTCTTCGTCTGTTTCAAACATATGTACTCACGATTCTCTTCGTCAATGAACTCATCAATATTTTGTGAACCTTCTCAAATACCATCATTAACTTTTTGGCCAAATACAGCTTCAAAAGGCGTCATTTTAATACAAGAATGACACTGTGTTTAGTGAATACCGAAACTCAAGTCATCCTGAGTCAGGTTTGTTTTGATGCCAACAGTTTATGAAGTGAGTCATGAACCTGTGTCCACTAAACCCTGTGTTCCTGGATGCCTAGGTCTTCCTGTTATTATCTTAACATCTCCGTCGCGGGGTGAAAGTTTTAAAGTTTCTCTTATTACTTCGTTGCAAAACTCTCCCGTTGTCATGCTGTAGGATAGACGGAAGACCAACAAAAGAAAAACAATTGCACTTATAAATTGTGTGCTACTTCATATGCAGACTTATTTATCTGAGGCAAGAAGAAATTAAAATTTTGTTTCAGGTTCAATGTAGTGACCAATCCAACAGTATTGCTCATCTGGGTCAGCACGCTTGTCAACTAAGTCTAACTGCCCCCTGTGCAAACATATTTGGATGTGACAGGCGACAGTGGAGCAACGTTTCTTTGTGGCTTTTTACATACACACTCAACACATCCTTTGGTGAATTCCAAGCAAGATTTTCTGGGAATCCAATAATACGTTTGTGCAACGTCCTTGTACAATTTATGGTATCCTGTATATAAGCCCTAGATCCCTCTTGCACAGATTTAAGTACTTCAAATATCTTATCAACTGTTACAACTTTTTTCCAATTGGCGAGAATTCCCATTCTTTTAGATTCTTACAGAAATCTCAACTAAAAAAGGAAAACAAAAAGAAAATATTAAGCTATATAAAAAAGTAACATGATACTCATAGCAAAAAAAAGTTAGATAAAGTTTCAAAAAACAAAAAATTAAGAATAGTACTTTGTTCCCCCTTTTGATTAAAACATGTTTTTTTTTATATATTATTTTAATTTTAGTTTCTTGTGTACAATTTGGAAATTAGTATGGCGTTCATTATCACTGAACTAGACTATTGATTTGTTTAGGGGCCATCTGAAGGACGCCTCCGGGTGCGGGAATGTCACGCTACATTGAAGACATGTTGGTGACCTCCTGCTGTTGTTTTTTCTATGGTCGGGTTGTTGTCTCTTTGACACATTCCTCATTTTCATTTTCAATTTTATTAAACGATAGATATCAGTACAAAATTAGATGGTGATGATGATGATGATAATGACGTAGAGGCGAATGATGTTTATTATGGTGATGATTATGATAGTTATTAGTGATAATGAATGTAAGGTGATATTAGGATAATTGGAGAAAACACAAGAAGTTGATAAGATGTAAGGCAAACTGAATAAAGATTATTCTTCAATCTCACCTCATTTGCAGGAATGCAGAGTTCACTTTCCTTAACATAGTGTAAGAATCTCGCTTAATCACCTTTACCATTTATCAAAACATTTCTATTTTTCTCAGTTTTCTCACAAGTAAACAGCTTGTTTGACGGTTTTTCTAGTAAAGTTCCTAAATATTCTAAAAACATTTCTTCCCACATTTTGTTTACTGCTAAATTTTCTAATAACTTTAATTCATTGAGCAATAATCAATTTCGTGTACATGTATTACTGACATAAATGAGATTAAGGGATTAAATTAACGCGACTTTTGAAAAAAATAAAATTTTATTACAACTACTTTTGAAGATTTTATATTAATTCGAGATTTCAGTTATGTTGATCTGTAATATATATTCAGATCTTATAAACTTGATCTACTTCTTAAAATTAGTACGACCGTACGCGTATGGTTTAAATACTCACACGGTCTGGAACATATATACAAATGATATATGTAACCAAACTATCTTTGTTTTTCTATGATCTGCAAAGCGATGGTTTCTTGCTATGTGACATCGATGATCCTTGCACATTGTCATTGGTTGCCTTTTTTATAGCGCATCTGGCTCATTGGGCCAAGTGAGCTTTTTTCATCACTTGACGTCCGTCATCGTCTTCCGTTAACTTTTACAAAAATCTTCTATGAAATGACAGGGCCAAATTTAACCAAACTAGTACACAAACAATTCGGACATGCAACATTTAACTGTTTAATCAATCTTCTAAATAAGGCTGGAATGAACAATGCTGATACAATAGATATTTTACGACCTGTTTGTGAAAATTGTGACATTTGTATGACCAACAATAAAACCCGTTCTAAACTTGTGGTTGGACAGCCATTGGCAACAGAGTTTAATGAAACGGTACTAAGCGGTTGATCTGCATGAACTAGAACACAATGTGAGGTATCTTTGTATAATTGATGAATTTACACGCTTTAGTGCAGGGAGTATAATGAAAATTAAAAAAACATCAGAATTGGTCAAGAAATGTTTGGAATCTTGGATTTCAATACATGGTTCACCAAGACGTCTTTACAGTGATAATGGTGGTGAATTCAATAGTGATGAAGTACGAGACATGGCAGAGAACTTTATCATTGAGTTATAAACAACTGCAGCTTATAGTCCTTGAAGAAATGGGCTTCTGGAAAGACATAATCAAACTCTTACAGTCACTCAAATTGAAAGCAGATAATAATTGTGACTGGGACATAGCTTTAAGTTGGGCTCTTATGGCAAGGAATGCTTTAGATAATGAACATGGATTTAGTCCATACTAGTAGGTTTATGGACGCAATCCAAACCAACCTAGTGTTTTAAAAGATAAGTTGCCTGCCCTTGAGGGGACAACCATGAGTGAAATTGTTGGAAAACATATTGAGACCTTGCACTCAGCTAGAACAGCTTTCACCAGAAGTGAATGTTCTGAAAGAATTCGCACGCAGAGCGTTAAGAAAACAAACTCGTCCGAGTGGTATTATTTACCAAACAGGTGATACAGTTTACTATAAAAGACGAAATAACAAAGAGTGGAAAGGGCCTGGCGTTGTGATTGGACAGGATGGAGCTGTTGTTTTTGTAAGACATGATGGTTTGCTTGTAAGAGTGCATCAGTGCAGATTAACGAAGGTATCAACAATAACTGAAACAGGAGAAAACAAAAATACTGGTAATATTGAACAAGAAAAAGAAGCAAAGAGGATTAATTTCTAAGGCAATGCTTGTTCAGGAAAACAAATTTGTAAATTATTGTGACAGTGACACTGATAATGAAAATCATAGTGATAGTAATGTTGAACGACTGAAAATAATAATAATGAAGGACAAGACGAAAGTGCAAATTATTAAGGACAAGCCGAAAATGCAAATAATGAAGAACAGGTAGAACATGCAATAGCAGAAACAGAACAACCTAAAGTTGCATACATGAAAACAGGACAAACAGTGAAATATAAAAACTGCTGAAAGTGGTGAACAGTGAGTTGCAAAGACTACTGGACGCGCTGGAAAGGCAACAGGTAGTACTACAAACTGGTTTAACTTGCAATGCTTGGAACCTATCATACTTAAAGGAGCAGAAATTTCAGTTGACATGAGAAAGTTAAAGGTATTAGAAAATGTTGCTACAGAAGTAGAACTTCCTAGTTCATAATGACGATAGTGTTATGATTTTTGAAGATGTATGGTTCAGGGAAGCTAAACTTAAAGAACTAATTTCATGAAAAACAGCACTGTTTATGAAAAATGCATGAATGCTGGTCAAAAGTGTTTTTATACGAGATTGATATGTACTTTAAAAGGACACCTCAGAAGGAACCATACATAAGGCTATATTAGTTGCAAGAGGGATCGAAGAATTCAACAGACGTGAGATACAGACAGATTCCCCCACTTGTGAAACGGATATTTTAAGATTAGTCCTAGCTATTCTAGTTCAAAGAGGTTGGAAAACACGCACAATGGACATCCAAACTGCTTTTTTTACAAAGAGCTGAAATAAACAGAAAGAAATAGGTTAAACCACAAATAGAAGCTCAGTTCAAAGATATTATCTGGAAACTTCGCAAATGTGTTATGGTCTGTCCGATGCCTCTATCAGTTGGTATAATAGAGTAAAAGAAGTTCTTGAACAATGCAAAGTCAGTGTTTCCAAGGTTGACCCAGCTGTATTTTTTTGCAAAAACAATAAAGGCAGTGTAGAAGGTGTACTTACTTGTCATGTTGATGACTTTTTATGGGGCGGATTAAAAGAATTTGAAGAGGAAGTTATAAATAGTATAGATCAACATTTTGTATTGTAGAAGAAGAATAAGAGGAAAATTGGTTATTCCCATATATGTTGGAATAGAACTATCAAAACATGAAAACGACTGGCATTTAAGACAAAACACTTATCAAAATAGTCTAAAGTTAATTCCTATTGAAAAAAAATCGTATGGGAGACAAAGACGAACTTCTTACCAAAGAAAAAAGAGAATTTTTACAATTTAAAATTAAACAAATACTTTGGATTGCAAGACTGAGTCGACCAGATGTGATATTTGATGCATCAAACCTTGCTTCATCTCTTAAAAAGGCAAACGTACAAACTTTAAATGAAACAAACAAAATAATCAAGAATCTTCAATCTGAAACTGTCACTGTGAAATTAAAAAAAGATTTAAAATGATAATGCAATTAGTTTGTTTTTGTCCCGGCCGGTAAAGATGCTAATAATATTATTATTGTTTGACGTGAATTTTACATTAAGGTTCTGAAAAAACAAATCACCAATTCACCAACATTCCAACTGACTCCATTTTCAGAAAACGACATCTGTAACAAACTTTTTAACTTTTAGCTACCGCTTTATAAGCAGAACCAAATACAATGAAAATCCCAACTATGTATTGGCTTCCGAAGCTACACAAAACACCTTACAAATATAGATTTATTTCGTCTTCAAGCCATTGTTCCACTACTACATTGTCTATTCTTCTTACCGGCACACTTGGTACAATCAAAAACCTGATAATGAATTGTTTAAATAAGGCATTTGAGAATAGTGAAATTAATTACTTTTGGAGTGCCAAGAACTCGTTGGAAGTACCTGATAAATTGCATGCTTATATTGGTGATTTTGAATCTGTTCAACCCTGTATAGCACATTGCCTCACATTCTTATTAAGAAAAAAATCACACACCTAATTAAATGGGTATTTGAAAAGTCAGAATGTGAATATATATCATGTATATGTTCAAACTCTTTTATGTAATTTGTTAGTAGCAATAAATAAAAAAAACTATGTCAATTGGACATGCTTTGATACCATATATGCCTTTGAATTTTTACTAGATAACATTTTTGTTCGCTTTGGGGATTCCGTATATCGTCAGGTTATCGGAATTCCAATGGGGACTAACTGTGCACCACTTATTGCGGATCTGTTTTTGTATTGCTATGAGTTACAATTTATGACAAAAATAAGCAAAGACCCATCGAAACAACATCCAGTAAACAAATTTAATAATACTATTAGATATTTGGATGAATTTTTGGCTCTCAATAATGACAACTTCAGTATGTATACTAAAGACATTTATCTTTTACTTTGAATAAAGCTAATACTAACAATGACTACTGCCCTTTCCCTGATCTTGATATCTATATCACTAACGGAAAGCTGAATACTAAAATTTATGATAAAAGAGATGATTTTTCATTTTCTATCGTTAATTATCCATTTTTAGCTCACCTGGCCCGAAGGGGCAAGTGAGCTTTTCTCACCACTGACCAAGGTGCTGACCAAGTGTTGTTACTTTGTAGCCGATCCATCATCCAAGATGGCCGCCAGCGGAGGACTTAGTTTAACATAGGACCCTTTGGGAAATGCATACAAATGACTTCTTTTAGAGAACCACTGAATGAAATAAAATCAAACATGGCATGAATGTTTCTAGTGTGGTGCTCACTAAGTGTTGTTACTTTGTACCCGATCCATTATCGAAGATGGCCGCCAGCGGGGGACTTAGTTTAACATAGGACCCTAAGGGAAATGCATACAAATGACTTCTTTTAGAGAACCACTGAATGAAATAAAACCAAACATGGCATGAATGTTCCTAATGAGGTGCTGACCAAGTGTTGTTACTTTGTAGCCAATCCATTATCCAAGATGGCCGCCAGCGGGGGACTTAGTTTAACATAGGACCCTTTGGGAAATGCATACAAATGACTTCTTTTAGAGAACCACTGAATGAAATGAAACCAAACATGGCATGAATGTTCCTTATGAGGTGCTGACCAAGTTTTGTTACTTTATAGCCGATCCATCATTCAAGATGGCCGCCAACAGGAGACTTAGTTTAACATAGGACCCTACGGGAAATGCATACGAATGACTTCTTTTAGAGAACCACTGAATGGAATGAAACCGAACATGGCAAGAATGATCATTATGAGGTGCTGATCAAGTGTTGTTACTTTGTAGCTGATCCATTATCCAAGATGGACGCCAGCGGGGGACTTAGTTTAACATAGGACCCTTTGGGAAATGCATACAAATGACTTATTTTAGAAAACCACTGAATGGAATGAAACCAAACATGGCATGCATGTTTCTTATGAGGTGCTGACCAAGTGTTGTTACTTTGTAGCCGATCCATCATCCAAGACGGCCGCCAGCGGGGGACTTAGTTTAACATAGGACACTATGGGAAATGCATACAAATGACTACTTTTAGAGAACCACTGAATGGAATAAAACCAAACATGGCATGAATGTTCCTTATGAGGTGCTGTTACTTTGTAGCCAATCCGTCGTCCAAGATGGCTGCCAGAGGGAGACTTTTGAATAAAATCAAACATAGCCTTAATGTTCCTTTCCTTATGAGGTTGTGTTGTCACTTTTAGCCAATTTTTTTTTATATGATTTCAAAAACCCAAGTAGAATCAGGTGAGCGATACAGGCTCTTGAGAGCCTCTAGTTAGATGGTGACGTTCCCTTGTCACCATCTTTCGGTGTTTATATATCTCAACTTGTACGATTCGCTCGTGTATATAACAATGTTTTAGATTTTAACGAGAGAAATTTTTGAATTACTGAAAAAATATTACAACAGGGTTTTCGATATCACAAACTAGTCAAAACATTTACTAGATTTTATCATCGGTATAAAGATCATCATTCGATAGCTCAAAATGCAGACTTCTTATACGTTCAGGTATTTCACATCCAATTTTTTTATCGAATTATTCTTTGTAAAGCACAAATGTGTCAGTATTCTTTGACAAAGCAAAAGCAAAAGACCGAACATACCTACTTGCAATTGAATACAAAGAAAAGACGGCCCAGACAAATAAAATCCCGTTTGTTGTTAGCTTTCATCCTCACCTGACAAATCTCCCGTCAATTGCCTACAAACACTGGCGTCATATTGAAAATGATCCTTCCTTAAAAGAGATTGTTCCATCACCTCCCGTTATGGCTTACCACAGACCCAAAAAACTCTAAGATATTCTAGTAACATCTAACATATATCAACAATCGGAGGTTATACACCATACGGAAGGGTTAACTGTAAGTGCTGCAAAGTGCCCAATTCGTCAGCACAGTCACAAAGAAAAAATACAACATATTTATGACATCACATTGCAAAACGCAAAATTACATTTATGTTCGTAAGTATGGAACTTGCAAATTACAATATGTTGATAAAACAGAAACACCATTTAACATCCGACTAAATAACCATCGGTCATTTTATACAAAAGAAAGGAACTGCCCAATTGCAAGACACCTTTTACGAGCATGATTTTAAAAACGTCACATTTCAAATCATTGAAAAAATCAAAATTGGGATACACAAGGAAGACAAAAAAGAGAGAGATTTTGGATGCACCAGTTACGAACTCTTGAACCTGATGGACTCAATGAGAGAGACGAGAAAAATTTAAAAGCAAATCAAAACCATACTTATCTTGAAAATTTACAAATTAATTTATAGAAATTCCTACAATTAATCGAACATCTATAAATGTGTTAAACTTTTATTCCAACTTCATGTAGTTGTAGATACAAAGATATTGTATGCATCATCAATCAATTTGTTACACTTTTCCTCAACTCTTGTAAAAATAAAGCTTCAAAAAATATTTTTTTGTCATGCATCCGATTTCACCTTGAGAGATGCACACGCCTGATGAAGCTAATTTGTTTAGCGAAATATTGCGTATTTCTATTTAAAATATAATAGAACTTTAAATGTATTAATAAGCATGTTAAAGTTATATTCTTAGACATTTATTTAATTTTGATTCAGTAACTGTATCAGTTTAATTTCACAAACTGATCCACGCTTAAATAGATTGAATGTTGATTGTTGCTATTTTAGACATTATATATATATATATATACATATATATAAAAAAAAAGTCAAGTAAAGTCCGTATTCTGGTTACATATAAGAATTTATTAAAAATAATAACGGTTTCAATTCTTTGACTAGTACTTTCACTGCTTTCACAGATCTTCAGGTATAATGTGACTTGTATATAAAAAAAAATAGATTGACGTTAACAATAGCATGACGTTAACAAATACAAGGGAGACTACTAATGTAATTTTAAAGTCTTTAAAATGTAACGTTAAAATACGAATATTATTTATCATTTAATCCCGGGTTGAGAATGTTTATGAATAATTCTTCTTTCTTCTTTCGGAGAAAATCATTTTTACGATTGACCATATACAATGGAAATATTTTAAATCGTCTATTAGAACAACGATGGAAATGGTCGTTTGCCCTGATGAGTGTTAAATCTTCATGGTTGGTTTGCTGTCTATGTAATGTCATTCTAGTTCGCAGTTCATTTTTTGTGTCTCCAACATACAATTCCTCACATTTTGAACATATGAGAGAACAGATGATATTTGAACTTTTACAAGACATATTTTGTTTAACAGTAAAATGCTTTCCATTTTTGAAATAAAATGAACTTTCTTCTATTAAATGTGGACAAGTCATACATCGTTTATTGGTACATTTTATCACAATAGGCAAAGTTTCATAAAGTCAAACTTTGATGATATTAAATAACGTTTTAGACTTTTCGACTGTCTTTTGCTGTTGATGATCTTCTTTTTCTGTAAGACTTTGTCCATTCTTTCATTTTTGTGTAAATTTGTTTCAATTTGTTGCATAAAACTAAATATATTATAATCTCGCGGATTATAAGTTGTGACAAACGGAATAATTTTGTTTAAATTGTTTGATGATTTCTCGGTAGTTTGGGATACTTGTTCCGGGTATTGCTACTTTTTTAAATACACTTTTAATTCTTCCAGTCTTTTGTTGTGTAATATGTCTGTACTAGTAATAGTAATTATTCTTGACGCTAGATTAAAAGGTATATTCAACTTTACATGTTTTAGATGATTTGAGTAAAAATTTAAATACATATGTGTATCAGTGTCTTTAGAGAAGATATCTGTGACAATTTCATTTTCTTCCGTTATAATTAATATAATATCCAAAAACGGCACCTCCCTGACATTTCTGTTTATAGTGAAACGAATATGTGGATTTAAAGATTTTAAATCAGAATGAAAATCTGAGACAGATATATCCGAATTCCAAATTATAAAACAATCGTCAAGAAATTGTTTCCAGTTTTGACGTATGTAAATGGCAAATTCATTTCCGTATGTATGACTTATTTTTTCGTATTATAATTGTTCCAAATATTCAAGTACTAAAGTGGCATATGAAGGCGCCATGTTAGTACCCATAGCTGTTCCTTTTTTCTGGTGATAGTATGTGCTGTCAAAGTAAAAAATATTTCTTTCTAGTATAAGTTTCAAAGATGCAAGTATAAATTATTTTGATAATCTGTTTTGTTTTTCAATGACGTTTTCCGTATTTTCTAACAAATATTTTACGGCTGTAAGTCCTGAGTCATGAGGGATATTTGTGTATAAGCTGACAATATCAAAAGTAATGAGTTCTGAATCAGGATTTACAGTTCTTGGTAGATCAGCTAAAAATCCTAAATCGCCTCGTATAAAACTGGGAACTTCACGAGACAAAGGTTTCAGCACAATGTCTATAAAATGGCTTAAATTCTGTGTAACGCTGTTGGGTTCGCCTACAATAGGTCGAAATTTTAAATCATTTGATCTTAAAAGTTCGATATATTCACTGTTCTGTTCTAAAACTGGATTTTAAAATTTGCACTGGCTACGGTTACATGGAAATGTAACAATAATAAACATATTATTGTTACATTGGAGACTAAATGCCGGAATGCATGGTTGGGTGAGGACCTGTTTAATTACAAATGTAACAATTATTATTGAGGCTACGGTTACATTGCGTTATTGTTACACGAAAAACAGCAATTTACGATGGGACTAGTAATATGTACTAAATAATAAAAGTTGAAGACATTTATTTAATATTTACAATACATACATTTATTACATACAATTTATTTACTGTAACATTGTATTTACAATGACAATTTCTACAAATCCAGTAAGTGGTTTTTAAAGTCTGACACATTTTTGAGGAACGTAATTACGTCCTCCACGGATAAGTGTACATACAGAAGTTCAAGTAGTATTTAAATTACAATTAGCAAACTTTGCTTTTGATGTATCAATGTGCGTCAAGTTGTAAAGCTGTATGAAATTTATGTCTTGATATTGTTTCAGTTTCGTTTAAAAAGCATCCCAAGTATTTATTTTTTTTCACCCTAAACACCATTTGTTGAATAATAATATTTATTATTTATCGGTATCACAAGTGTTCTTTAGTACATATGAAAGTATTAAGCAATACAACTATAGACGATTTAAGTTTAATAAATCTAGTGTACATTGCTGGTTTTCATGTAACAATCGTGAACGTAATGTAACCGTAGCCTCAGTAATTATTGTTACATACGTAATTATTCGGTTCCTTGCCCAACTTTGCATTCCGGCAATTAGTCTTCAAATATTATTGTTACATTTCCATGTAACCGTAGCCTTTTAAATTTCCTCGCTTTTGTGAATATTTGGTAAACCATAGAAATAGCTTTCTGAGAATTTAGAATTTGAAATGTAATCTATCTCTTCTTCATACAGTTCCGTCTTATGTTTCTTTAATAATTTTTCAATCATTGTACTTGTTTGTCTGTCCAATTTTTTTTCTGTCACCTCATAAGCCATTTCATCTTGTAACATATCTAAAATATTATCTCTGTAATACTCACGGTCCATGATCACAACTGCATTGCCTTTATCCGCTTTTTTGTACTCTCCTTTCTTTCTGTGGAAAGGTTTTCTTTCTATATGCGTTATCAAACTGTTTTCTTCAGTAACGAATAAATCACCGAAATTTTTTTCGTATTCTTCAAGCCATAGTTGTTTCTGTTCCCAGATTTGTCATGGAAGCTTATGTAACATGAAAACAAAAAAGACACCGAATCGAATAATCTTCCTAATGCGATAGTAAGTGTGTGCCTTTTTTATATTTATAATAATATTGGGTTATATGACTCTCGGTAGCCTTCGAATGTGATCCTGATGGATATATATTTAATTATGTGACATCTAGTATAGAACATACAACCAATGCTGATACAATGTAACTAGTCCATGCATTATGTATTGGTCTTTTAGACTTTTTGTAATTTGGATGTACGGTTGACAATTTCATAAACAAATAAACATGAATTGGAAAGCGTATAACTTTATAAGTAATGCCCAAGCTTTTCAATGTTCCATTTACAATTTATTTTAGTTGGTGTGGTCAGTTGTACTGTACATTTTTGGCTATGGTTCATTGTATTGGGGACATATAATGCAAGACACAGTTTGTACGCCTAAGTGCATGGGGCATTGGGTTTTTCCCTTGTCCATGTTGTCTGTCCGAATGTTTGTGTGAATGTCCCGAAAATGTTGTCCGTTCTATAACTTAAGATGGACCCATCTTAAGTTATAGAACGGACACAACCAAGTTCATGAAACTGTCATACAATGGTTATTAACACAACACACAGATCAAGTTTGAATTTGGATGACATCATTTTTACTTTTTTAGAGTTATGCCCGTTTTTAAACAGGTTTTTAAATGAGGTTTGGCTCTACCAAAGGTGATGAAGCTTATGTACAAAACTCAGATCAATTATGAATTTGGGTAGCGTGATTTTTACAATGTTTCAGTTATGTCCTTTTCAACTTACGTTATATACAAGCAGAGCGCCATTTGTGTCTCATTCGATTTATTTTATCCTCTTGACCTCCTGATATCATTGGAATTCAAATAACTAAAGTATTAAAATTTTGATTTTATCTTTACAGAATACATGATGAAGTCTCCCATGTTGAATCGTTTAACGGGTAAAGGTACCTACGAATCGTATGACATGCGCTGTATGGTTACTGGCCAGTTCGCAGTCGGAAAATCGACTCTGGTGAAGCTGTTAGTGGGGGACCTCATCCCCGAAGGGAGACATTCTACAGACGGAATCTCTCTTCTAGAAGGACGATGTGGTCTTGATGTCGAGACAGGAGAATGGATTCTAATAAATCCAGGTAAGATTTGAAATGCACCAAATGGTTTGTGTATACCCCTGTCGCATTGGAGTGGACATTAAGTGTTACCCTTGTTCGTCTGTACGTCCGTCTGAGCATCATCTGAAGTTTGGAAGTTCATCCCAATATAGTTTCTGTATTTTAACATTAGTTCACATTCAATATCTTAGCTACCAATATCTGTATAGCAATGCAATTTTCTTCATATCTATTAGTTTACCTACAAACAATCATCCCTTTATCATGAAACGGTCACATAAACGCTTGATGGGAAAGTGAGAACACCTGAACTTCACACGTGTAATTGACCTTGGCTTTATTTCAATTGCAGAAACGGTCCACAGTTCCGGATCGCGTCAAGAGAAGAATCAAAAATAATTTCTTCAAATTAAAAGCAATAACATTTTCACAGTCAATGTTTCAAGTTTGGAAACAGTTCAAAAGAAACAATCTAGACTTTGATATTTTCTGTAAAATTATAAGGCAAACGATTTTAACAGCACTTTCGCGCTTGAATAGAAAACTGCAATACAAATTGCACGTTAATATTTCTGAATTTCAAGAAGTTAGTTGATAATATAACAATGTATTATCAAATTTGCCAGACGCACGTTTCATCTACATAAGACTCGTCAGTGACGCTCAGATCAAAATGATTAGAAAGACAAACAAGGTTAAGGTAAAAAAAGTATTCTAAACCCAGTTCGGATATATATCACATCATTATTGTATATCTCAAGATAAAAGACCCCACTGATTTCCGTCGTACGCCGCCGTGTGTTATGATCTTAATATTTAACTTTGTAGCCTTCAAACAAAGTTAAGATGGTGAGGCAGTTATGCTTAAGTATGATAAATAATGTGTCACTGTTGTTTTTGTCCTCTTTGTCAGTAGGTTAAATCTGTGGTATAATATTTGTAGACATCAATATCTTTGACATTTTTTTCAAATTCAAGAATTACAATTCCCATTTTGGCGCCTTTCACAATTTTCAAATTCGGATATAATGGTCATTTTCATAATGAAACTTCTGCAAAGTTCTTAATCTAATGACAAAATCAAAATAAAAACACATCAAACGAATTGAGTATTTCTATCACCGTAATATTTAGAACCAAACATTTGTCTAATGATAAAAATCTGAATAGATGACAAAAACAGTGGCAAGTAAAACCTTCAGGACTAAGAAAACAATATGTTATATAATAAAGAAAAACCAAAGCATATACTTAATTTGATTATAACATCTATTGTTAAAGGTGTTTGCGGGTGTGCTAATGAAACGTTACCAAAGATTCTTGACATTACAAAAAGGTGACTGACAGCCTTCAAAACAGAAGTGTTAAGTATCCCCTTTCATGTACGATCTCTCACGCATGATGTTCTGGTTTAAAATCACTCTAATGATAATAAATCAATTGCAACTTATATTGACAGTGAGATGACTGAGATGACTTGAATAGATAACAAGCTTTTATTTGAACTTGGAATTATTTGTAATTATGAAATTTGCATAATTTCTTGTGCTTGAATTTATTAATAAATTCCATGTTTATTCTGTACTTTTATGTTCTGTGCTGCACACAACACTCTTTATTACAAAGAAGATAGTACATTTTCAATAGAATGTACTGTGCCGCGCACAACACAATCTAGACAAAATACATTGTATGGAAAGTTTTATGAACTGCTCAAAACATTACAAAACATTATAATACCAAATAAACACGGAATTTATTAAAAATTTCCAGCACAAGAAATTATGCAAATTCCATAATTAAAAATAATTCCAATTTCAAATAATAGCCTAGTAGATGTAATTATGAAATTGTATAACCACCAGACATTGGCTGTGGACATTTTCCAGTTTCACATTACAATAATGATAAGAGTAACTAACAATATGATGATCACATATAAAAGAGAAAATAAATAACTGCCAAAAAACATTTAATTAGAATAATATATTGTTTTTGTTTCAAAGTTTATGCAATAGCGTTCTTTTTATGGCGTCAAAAGAGGAATTTTATTTTCAACCAAATTAAATGAAAATGTAGTATATACATTGAAATCCCAATAGGATTTTGCAACTGTCTATCCAAAGCACATTTGTGATGAATAAAAAGTTCCCACATTTTGTACAAATAATATATCGGATTTGAAAATATATAGTTAGTTAAACCATGCCCCTAGATTTTCTAAGCCTAATTGTTGTTGGAATCGAGAAGAATTTGTCAACTTTTACTTGACCCTGTTGGGAAATATTGAAAAAAGCTTTGTAATATTTACGGATACCCTTATATTCCTGTCATTATAATGATACTCACATTATTTAAAGCAGTTTTAAACTTACCTCATTGACCAATCAATTGATTGAGTTGCAATGCATAACAAACCTCCACCAAAAAGCTGTGTGAACTTTAGTCAGCACTTCTGTTTTTGAATCTTCCATTTGGGCTGCCTTTTGCTCTTTAGTCGGGTTGTTGTCTTTTTGACACATTCCTTGTTTCCAATTTCAATTTTATTCTCTGTAACAACTATTCAAAACTTTTCCAAACTTTCCATATAGTTTAACAATGTTATCCTAGGATATGATGGCCAACGTTGCTGAAAAAAGAAGATATGGGTAAAATAAAGTGTTCACATACACTAATTCATTTAGAGTAAAACCGACACCGTAAGCAGCTTGATATTAAACTCCTTCAGAATTTTCAGAAAAATTAGACACCTTTTTTTTGAGTTTTTGTCCCTGAGATATATTTGTTTGAAACTTTTTAAATTTTTGGATATTTCTTGTCGAAAACTGTTACAGATAGAAAATAATTTTAAACAATAAAGTTGACCAGAACAATACATACTTGCATTTGTTTTTTTACGACCGCAAAAATTGAAAATGTTTTGGTCGTATATTAGTATCACGTTGGTGTCGTAGTCTACGTCGTCGTCGTCGTCCGAATACTTTTAGTTTTCGCACTCTAACTTCAGTAAAAGTAAATAGAAATCTATGAAATTTTAACACAAAGTTTATGACCACATAAGGAAATTTGATATTGATTTTGGGAGTTTTGGTCCCAACATTTTAGGAATAAGGGGCCAAAAAGGGCCCAAATAAGCATTGTCTTGGCTTTCGCACTATAACTTTAGTTTAAGTAATTAGAAGTCTATGAAATGTTGACACAAGGTTTATGACCACAAAAGGAAGGTTTGGATTGATTTTGGGAGTTTTGGTCCGAACAGTTTATGAAATAGGGGCCCAAAGGGTCCAAAATTAAACTTTGTTTGATTTCATCAAAAATTGAATAAATGGGGTTCTTTGATATGCTGAATCTAAAAATGTACTTAGATTTTTTTATTTTTGGCCCAGTTTTCAAGTTGGTCCTAATCGGGGTCCAACATTAAACTTTGTTTTATTTTATCAAACATTGAATATTTGGGGTTCTTTGATATGCCAAATCTAACTGTGTATGTAGATTCTTAATTTTTGGTCCAGTTTTCAAATTGGTCTACATTAAAGTCCAAAGGGTCCAAAATTAAATCAAGTTTGATTTTAACAAAAATTGAATTCATTTGGGCTTCTTTGATATGCTATATCTAAACATGTACTTAGATTTTTATTATGGGCCCAGTTTTCAAGTTGGTCCAAATCAGGATCCAAAATTATTATATTAATCATTGTGCAACAGCAAGAAATTTTCAATTGCACAGTATTCAGCAATAGCAAGAAATCTTCAATTGCACAGTATTGCACAATATCAAGAAATCTTCAATTGCATAGTAATGTGCGATAGCAAGTGTTTTCAATTGCACAGTATTGCGCAATAGCTAGAAATATCTAATTGCACAATATTGTACAAAAGCAAGACATTTTCAATTGGAGTTATCTTTCTTTGTCCAGAATAGTAGTTGAATCAACTTAAATGATTGTTTTATACAATATACAATGTATTTTCACTTTTACTACCAACTGATGATTTAATTAGTTATCAAAGGTACCAGGATTATAATTTAGTACGCCAGACGCGCGTTTCGTCTACATAAGACTCATCAGTGACGCTCATATCGAAATAGTTATAAACCAAACAAATACAAAGTTGAAGAGCATTGAGGATCCAAAATTCTAAAAGTTGTGCCAAATACGGCTAAGGTAATCTATGCCTGGGATAAGAAAATCCTTAGTTTTTCGAAAAATTCAAAGTTTTGTAAACAGGAAATTTATAAAAATGACCACATAAACCAATCTTTACCATTCAGTGATAACAAGCACTTTTTTACATTTTAATATTTTATGATGTATTCAAATGAGTAGTTATTGTTGCAAACTCCATAAGAAATTTGAATTTGGATCAGTTTTGGAATAAGAGAAAGTGGGATGTGAAAAAAAATTGAGGGGGGGTCCAAATTTTCTTATTTCAGATTTTATAAATAAAAAAAAATAATTTCTTCAAACATTTTTTGAGAGGATTATTATTCAACAGCATAGTGAATAGCTCAAAGGCAAAACAAAAATTTTAAGTTTATTAGACCACATTTCTTCTGTGTCAGAAACCTTAGCTGTGTCAACTATTTAATCACAATCCAAATTTAGAGCTGAATCCAGCTTGAATGTTGTGTCCATACTTGCCCAAACCGTTCAGGGTTCCAACTCTGCGGTCGTATAAAGCTGCGCCCTGCGGAGCATCTGGTTATAGAACTATAATAGACCGTAGAACTCCGGCTAACTATAATGGTTAAGATTATAAACAGACTCCTTATAGGATTAAGTGTCCATAAATGACAATTTTTACCCATTTTATGATTTTTTGGCAGTGACTTTGATAGATTGACAAATGATTGGTACAAACAATAATTTCAAAACTATTTAGGATATAAAACAGTTTATATAAGATTTAATCGTAGGTCAACCTAGTTGAAATCCTTTATTGACCCTTATATCAGCTTTTGCCCTTAAATTATGATTTTTCCCGTGGTTTCATATTTTCTAAAGAAACTATAATAGATGAAAAGAAATAATAAATTTCATATAAAATGATATCGGTTAAGATATACAAATAATTCAACATGGCCGAATTTGTCAACCGACTCCTTATTAAATGTTGATTGGTACGCATTTCTTTTACTCTAGAGTATGTAAGGATAACCCTTTTAAAAAGCAAAAGATCAGTAAAACAACATATATGGTAAAGTAAACATGTCCATCTTGTCAGACTCCTTATATGATATATTGCCCTTGGCCTCTAATGCAGACTATTTTTTTGTATTTTATAACTCAATTGCTTATCTCAAAAATTTTAACAAATGCATGTAGACATACTTTTTAACTGTAAACAATATGAAATCTACACAAATGTCATTTATAACTAATTGCACTATATGTTAATTTATATTAAAACGTCATTTATAGACCAGGTTTTTCTCATGTACAATTATGTACCGGACTAACAGCTGTTTGGCAATTTGAAATGAAAATTGAGGTATCCCCTTTTCATATCAATATGAAAATTAAGACTTGGGCGTTAAGATACAGAGGCTTATGTGTAGATTTTGTATCGAATCGGCCAAATACAGGTGCAATGATTCAGTGTTTTTCTTTAAAGCAAATATGAAGATATAGTGTGGGTTCAGAATTTACTTTATTTTACACAAAACATGTTCAAAACTTCATGAATTTCAGTAATGTTTTATCAAACCTTCTTTAAAATTAAGATTGCCTCCCTTATTTTACAGCATTTTACTAATTACTGGTCTTTGGTAGTTAACATTTAGGTAGTATGTGGTTCAATATTGGTAAATTTGAATAACTCTGTCATTATTTTAGAGAACTTAAACTTTGTATCTGATTGAGAGGTCTCATGTATTTGACCCGTCATTATGTCATCAGTCCTGCCACTTTGTGTCATTTCAACTCAGCTGAAACCTAACAATATAATATCATGAAACTTTTTAGATGATAAGAACACACTTTGTTTATGATGAAGATGTGCATATCTGCAGCAAACAGGGGCTGCTCTGGCTCTTAAAAAGTTGGAGAAGGTTAGCGCGATCCCTGTCAAATTAGAATTTTTTTTTCTAGGAGTTAAATACATTTTAACTTACAATTTTGACCTAAATAAACTACAGCAACAATTTGTTATTCTGAAAGCTAACACCATAATTTTTTGAAACTATGTAGGTGATGGGGACAAAATATTTAGATGTTCATATCCACAAAAATTAATTATCAGTTGATTTTTTCATGAGTCATGAGTCGTTAAACTTAAGAATGGGAGGTATGTGTTAAACTTATGAATGGGAGGTATGTGAGAGTGCTCAAAAAGAATTTTCACTTTTTATATGTATAAAAAATGGGACATAATCTCTCAGAAATTAAGAAGTAGCACAATGGACATTTTTAACAACAGGAGCTGATTGCGAGAAACAGACTTCTATGGAGTTGTATAGATCTCCTTACACTTGGATTTACTTTTTTTGTAGTTTTGTGTTGTTATGGGGAGGGGGGGGGGGCTTTTGTTTTGTTTTTTGAATTATTGTATCAGATACATGTATTAGTTATGTACATATATTTCAAGAAATAATGTATGCAAGCCATAGATTTGTTGGACATTTTCAAATGGCCTGGGTTGTTATATATGAATTTTCATTACAAGTATTAACCTTTTTTCCAAGATTGTCCGCGTTTAATCAATCATGGATAATAAAGCAACCGTATGTACCCTTTTTTATTAAGTCTCCCAAACAAAGTTTGGAGACTTATTGTTTTTGGTCAGTTCTTATTATTTTTATTAAGGGAAGTCCCTGGGGGGCCACCCCCTCTTGTTGGAAAACTTTTAAACGGTCCAGATCCCCTCCCTAAACCATATATATTCTTGTAGGGGACAATAAAACAAATATAATTAAATAAAAGGGAAGTCCCTAGGGGGTCACCCCAACCCCTCTTGTTTGAAAACTTTGTAAACGGTCCAGATCCCCACCCCTAAACCATATATATTCTTGTAGGGGACAATGAAACAAATCACATGTAATTAGATGGAAGTTCCCTAACCCTAACCCTAACCCTAACCCTAACCCCGTTCAATTTGAGAATGTACTATTATCTTGTAAACAGTCCAGATCCCCACCCCTTAACCATATATATTCTTATAGGGGACAATAAAACAAATCAAATGAAATAAAAGGGAAGTCCCTAGGGGGTCATCCCACCCCCTCTAGGTTGACAACTTGTAAACGGTCCAGATCCCCACCCCTAAACCATATATATTCTTGTAGGGGACAATAAAACAAATCAAATGAAATAAAAGAGAAGTCCCTAGGGGGTCACCGCACCTCCTCTAGGTTGACAACTTGTAAACGGTCCAGATCCCCACCCCTAAACCATATATATTCTTGTAGGGGACAATAAAACAAATCAAATGAGATAAAAGGGAAGTCCCTAGGGGGTCATCCCAACCCCTCTTGTTTGACAAAGGTCCAGATCCCCACCCCTAAACCATATATATTCTTGTATGGGACAATAAAACAAATCACATGAAATTAGATGGAAGTTCCGGGGGTCATCCCCACCCCGTTCAATTTGAGAATGTACTTATATCTTGTAAACGGTACAGATCCCCACCCATGAACCATATATTATCTTGTAGGGGACAATAAAACAAATTAAATGAAATGTAGGTAAAGTCCCTGGGAGTCACCACCACCCCCTCCTGTTTGAAAACTTGTAAATGGTGGAGATCCCTACTCGTAAGCCATATACTTGTATGGGACAAAAAATCAAATCAAATGAACATGGGACCATATGAATGGGGAGTTATCGGAGCATTGTTTGGGAGACTTCGTAACAGCATCCTGTTACAATTACTTCTTGTTTCAATTGTAACTCAGCGAAATTGAAAAAGTGTATATATGCACATAGGTTGCGATACACATGGATTTACGTTGGAGTTTAATTGTAACAGTCAAGTACATTTCTTTATGTTGTGGTAGGTAAAATTGTATCACCCTCTAATGTGGAATAGCACAGAAGCACATCATTTACAATTAGCATTTATATATATATTTTAACCATAATTCCTCTTGTATATGTAAAACAGATATTTCACTTTAATGAAGTTGTCTGTTTTTTTTCTCTATACAGAAACTTATAACGCCATGGATGTTGCATACAATAGAGTGTTGATGACTTCAAGAGAAGAAGAGGAACATAATCCAAACGAAAAGTTAAACCAACATCAAGCATCAGATACAAGTTCTTCTGGAAGTAAAGATGATGAAATGGTTAATCCAGGTGTTATCCTACATCAGTCACAAGCTATGTCATTACCTCTCCCATCAAACGCATCAGATACTATCTCTAACCAACACCCATCAGCCATATCTTTATCACCGGAGACGTCCTCCATTGTGCCCATATCACGACAGCAGTTGAAACAGAAAATTAAAGCAAAGATGACTATAGATGAAATCAGAAGAAAAATGGAAAAAGTCCTAAATAGTGGAAAGTACAAGATGAAAGTTGGAAGACTCATCTTTTGGGATTTTGGTGGACAGTATGTCTATTATACAACACACCAGACCTTCATGACTTACAGAGCTTTGTTTCTTGTTGTTTTTGATGGAAGCCAAGGATTACATGAGCAGGTTCCTGATGTGTTGTGTTTTCCTGGGCAGCATATGACTCCAACCCCAGCAGGTAATATTATAAAACTATTCATTTTATTAATATAAACATATAACACGTTCAAGACTTACAAATCATTTAAACATAAACTATGTTTGTATTGATCATACGAATTCGAAATTCGTCGATTGGACCAGAGGGTGTAAGTAAGATTAAGGAAATCAATGATGAAACATGCTGACAGACGAAAGTTTTTTATACAAAATGTATCAAGTGAAAAATCCAGAGAGGAACAGGTGTTTGGAATCGCGATCTTTAATATGTTTCAATCAAATTGGTTTCGCAAGGTATTGTTAACTTGGTGATATGGGCAGTGATTAAAATTGATTTCATAGTGACATTGAGTCAGAAAACTATTTTTGTTATGGCAATAACCTTTAAAAATAAAAGAACATTTTTTGTATTTAGTTACAGACAAAAAACACAAGGAATTAATAGAAACCAATATCGATATTATTGCAAACTCAAGCCAGCTATTTAACCCGAATAACCGAATAAATGGACGTTAGAGATGAATTCTATTGATATGTTTTATTTTCAGTATTTTTACAACACTGGGTAAACTGTATTCTTACCTATTGTAAGGCAGTATATACAGGAATTCCAAAGATCTTGTTTGTTGCTACCCATAAAGACAAAGTAACAACGGTAAGTAATCTAATGTGAGCTAATTTAAGGCATAGGTTAGATAATTGAAGATGGCATAAAGCCATTCTTCCCAGCATTTATCTACACAAACAAAATTGTCACATGATCGATGATAAAGAAAATTAGAGCTGTCAATCAAACTCTTTCATTTAATGTATGCTTACAATTTAGTTTTAGATGGGCTATGATGACCGCGTACTAATGTCCTGTAAATACTGAGTTGTGAGGTACCAACAATCAATTATTGAAACTGCAATAGAACAACTAAACCTTTACTCACTAGATTGAGTGAGTTAAGGTTAAGTTGTCATATTGTAGTGATAAAAGATACTTCCGGTCGAATATCGGTCGCTAAGTAACTTCCGGTTTTTAAATATTCTATATTTGACCAATTCTATCAATGGTCAAATCACAGTTCTTTGACAGTTTTTACTTTGAATCGTCCTTTCAGGTTGGTCTTTAGACCTTATGTATAACCAATTCAAAATGTTAAGTCTTTACTTAGCGTCCGTCCTTAAGCAGTGCTTGACTTTAGTCCACTTCAAAGGTGCCTGACTTTAACAATGTCATCCATTACCAGTCATAACTTAATGTAAATAACTTATCACTAGAATCTTAAGAAAATGATTTATTTGCACTTCCAGAGCACATTGGTATAAATAACTGCCGATATTCTCGGTATTTGGTCCAGTGTGAGTTTTTATAAGAATAAAGTGCTCCCAATTCTCCATGATTGTCCCATTTCAAATGGCATGGAGTCGTACCTGAATCAACAGAATGTGAAATGCGATAGAGCCGAACCAAGGAGCAAGGCTTGACTAACAGATCAGACGGAAGTTAAAATGATACTGGATGAAAAATGGGGCTGAATATAGACAAACTTTTAATTGGATAAAATGCAAACAAGCACAATACAGGTGGTAAAATAATAATCCCTCGACCTGAATATCAGAAGTGTTAAGATATTTTATTCAGACAATATTTGCGTAATTGATCTATCGTTACATTGTTGATCTCTTTAGTCTCTATACATATTATAGTTAGTTTTTGAAATGGAGAAAAATTTGCTCGTCAGCTTCCTCAACAGATACTTAGTAGTTGGGAAACTAATTTAAAACAATGTCCAGGAAGACAAAACTAACCTACTGAAATTGTCAGCTGAAGGATATACAATAATTGGCAAAAAATATCACACTTTTCATGAAGTAAATGCACTCCGTATCCCTTAAAATATTCGGCGATTACTCGATTTACAGTGAATTGAAAGCACAGTGGAAAAGAAAAAGGATAAGTATCATGACTTTCACAAAATAAAGTTTTACAATACAATACTTGAGATAGGCCAATAAACGCCATATGTCACAAATGCCATCTGAAAGTTCGAGTGAATGCAATCCCCCTAAGGTGTATAGAAGTACACTTCGTTCGAAAGATCAACAACTTGATAAGCCCATGCTACGTCAATCTTTGAAGACCAAAATGTTGGTAAACACCTATCCGACCTCCATGATAAATATGTTGTTGTCCCCGCAGACAAAGCCCCAAATAACATCGTTTTTGTGTGTAAAAGTCATTACATTAACTGCTTGATAAACGAATTAGGTATTGACAATTCACTTGGAAACTCAACATATACCCTCACAACACTTACCAAAGAGGAAATCCTGGATAATCGTAGGTCTGTTCTTTGTTCCTTTGGAATTTCAACCAAAGATGAAGAACTGGATCTTCCATCACTGTATTGGATACCTATACTACATAAGTGTCCTTACAAACAACGGTATATTGCTGGGTCTTCCAAGTGCTCCACGAAACCTCTTTCTAAATTATTAACATCTATTTTATCAGCAATCAAAGACGGGCTTCAAAGTTATTGTAAAACTGCCTATTCTAGAGGTGGCGTGAATCAGATGTGGATACTTAAAAAATCCAAAGATCTTTTAGAATACATACAAACTAACTCTCTTTCTTCTTGTAACAGTATTAAAATATTTGATTTTTCTACTCTTTACACAAGTATTCCACTTTCCAAACTTAAAGATAAATTGAAAGATTTGGTAGTACTTTGCTTCATAAAAAAGAATGGCCAACATAGATACAAGTATCTTGTCTTAGGGAGGGATATATCCTACTTTGTAAAGAATCACTCTGATTCAAACAAAAAATTCTCTGAAACTGATATTATCAAGATGCTTGATTTCTTAATTGACAACATATTTGTTACGTTCGGAGGACGTGTTTTTCAACAGACTGTCGGCATTCCAATTGGAACAAACTGTTTCTTTATTATTATGAGGCTGACTTCATGCAGGAACTTCTTAGGAAGAAAGATAAGAAGTTAGCAATATCCTTTAACTCTACTGTCCGCTATATAGATGATGTTCTTTCACTGAACAATTCAAAATTTGGTGACTATATGGAACGCATCTATCCCATCGAACTAGAGATAACGTATACTACAGATACAGTTAAGTCGGCTTCTTATCTTGACTTACATCTAGAAATTGACAATGAGGGTCGGTTGAAAACAAAACTTTACGACAAAAGAGATGATTTCAGCTTTCCAATTGTGAATTTCTAAGTAGCAACATTCCAGCAGCACCTGCATACAGGGTATATATATATCTCCCAATTCATACGCTATTCCCGTGCTTTCCTATCATGATTTTCTTGATAGAGGGTTGCTGCTCACAAGGAAGCTATTAAACCAAGAGTTCCAAATGGTGAAGTTGAAATCATCCCTTCGTAAATTTTATGAACGTCATCACGAGTTGGTTGACCGTTATGGAATAACCGTTTCACAAATGAAATTGGACATGTTCCTTACGTCGTTACTACAATCCCCTTCCCTTTCTTGAATGTGACCTACCGAATTAAACTATTTACCGGATGTGTAATCACATAAGCAACACGACGGGTGGAGCAGGATCTGATTACCCTTCCGGAGCACCTGAGATCACCCCTAGTTTTGGGTTGGGTTCGTGTTGTTTATTCTTTAGTTTTCTATGTTGTGTCATGTGTACTATTGTTTTCTGTTTGTCTTTTTCATTTTTAGCCATGGCGTTGTCAGTTTGTTTTAGATTTATGAGTTTGACTGTCCCTTTGGTATCTTTCGTCCTTCATTTTGATCCCTTAAAAAATTGCATAATGTTTCATTAGTTTTAAACAGTTGCATTTATCCGCAATGACAATGAAACTGAACCATTGTTTAATGGATTATTGAACAGTTCTACAGAATGAACAGACGTTGGCGAAACTTTGTATTGGTGATGTAGTAGTACAAGAAACGAAGTATAAACCGTCTTGTCTCGTTGTTGTATATATATGGAGAGAGAAAGGAAGAGACAAACAGAGGACGAAAGCCGATGTACTCAGAAGGAAAATATTTTGAAAGAAACTACTAGTACATTAGCTGATCTGGTTACATACATCTTTGAAACTCAACGAAATTCTGAATAGTCAGTGGTGTTCCGATTAGCAGACATGGCAAACCTTTACGACAAAGATTGACACAACTTGAATCTTCTCTACGCCTTTAATATGAAGTCGTTGCAGAAGATGCTAGAACTTGAGATGTCCTTTTGATGATAGGAAAAGATATAGGACCAGCTATTACGTCTGCCTGTAATTACAATGACACCATATGCATATGAACAGACTACCGAAATGACTCGCTGATAGTAAGATACCAAGAAGACAACATTTTCGGGATCCTTAGTCTCTGAATATATTGATGACAGTATACCTCCTTTGTTACAATTATAGCGCATGGACCTGATAATACATGGCCAAATAAAGTACGAAGTTGAAGAGCATTGATAAATCGCATTTGACTTCGTTTCTTCAATTTTCGACATAGATCTGTCTATTAATGTTTAATTGCCATGCAAACCCCCAGAAGGCCAAGTACAACGCAGATATTCAGTTGATCGGGTGGCACCATTTTATGTGTATTGTAGATTATTACTATTTGCATAAATCAGGAAGAGACAGCTTATAGACATATTACATAGAAGTATCGATTCAACTTGGCGAAGCTGTAGGTCAACGTTATTTGATTGACGGTGTGGTTTTTCGCCTTTATTTGGTTGCAAAATATTAACCAAAAACTGTGATTGACAACATAGGCAACAACCCCAATTCAACAACATCAAAATCATATTTCATGGGACTGGAATCTCTATTTGCAACATCCGATGACAGAAAATGTTGACGTAAGAAGGGATCAGATGATATTGTCAAGTAAACCCAAATTTAAAAAGGTACATGAACTCCCTAATGCTCATCAGCATAATTATCTTAAAACAAAACCAGAACCACTTATTATGTTCGAAGATGGTACTGCCATTCTTAACTACGACTATATATCCGTGAGTTTACAGAATGATACAAGAACTTTGGTTCATATCAAAAGTGTTACTCGGAGGGTTACAAGTCGACACTGATAATCAGCTCAGCTCAGCTTTATTCATGACACTACCAACTGAAAATATTTGGGTTGCATTTAGAAAAGCAAAAAAAAAACAACATGCGATATGTTTTCGATTTACGAAAATGATCATGTTATTGGTCCTTAATGTAGGTTTTTGCCATTTTCTACGCTTTAACTGGATGCGACACTTGTCGTGGATTTGGTAAGATGTAGGCATAATAGACGTGAGACCTATTTGAGGATGTAACCGAGGTGTTTGAGCGATTGAGTAAAAACCTACATTGGTCAGTGAAGCTGATATAGAGTTGAAAAAGGCATTTAGTGTAGGCATGTACGACAGAAACACAACAGTATTTGCCATTATTGAATCCAGGCTTGATTTGATGGTATGCCAAACAAAGACAGTATGGCACAATTCCGCCTACCACAGCTGCATTGCTTGAGCACACCAAATGAGCTGCATATCAAGGTGGTTAATCATGGGGAACTTCAGTCACACAAGAACATCGCCTGTCTTGATTGAGCGATTGGGCATGGATAATCGAGATTATCCTTACCACTACTATTTATCTCGATTGTATAAACTTTTAAAACCCTAACCGGGTGCGTCGATCTTTTTTTACAATGACTGTCTGTTTGACATATGTTCAGGTCATTTTATTGTATTAGACGTCGTTGTCATGACGTATATCTCATTAAAAAAGTGTTTTCAAATTTAAAAAAAAAATGCAAAATGATGTCAATTTCTTATTCAAGATGGCCACCACGAAAAAATACAGAAACATGTTATCTACTCCTCTGATATAATAAAGTACGCCATAAAGAACGTATGTGCCAAATCCCATGATTGTATCACCATTTGCACGATTTTGTCAAATTCGGTATTAAGCCGCCCCACTAAATATGTTGTTTCGTTAAATATCATATGTTTTTGCCTTTAGGAGTTGGACTCATGAATCCTTAATTGTTTTACATTATCAACCAATAAATGGTTCGCTGTCATTTTGCTCGCCTTTATTTCAACTGTTAATCTTGGATTAATGGATTCAGTGATCACTTAGTTTTACATGAACTAAGTCAGTGCATACATTGCATTTCACCATCAAATCTTATTACTCTCTGTTCTTCTGCATTTTTTAATAGGAAGATATTGAAACACGACGAACAGAGTTATATAGTGGAGTAGAAGAGTTATTTAAAGACCATGAAGGACGAGAACATCTGGTCATCGACAACAAAATATTTGTCAATGCAAGAGACAAAACAGATCCAGAGATCGATGTCCTTAAGAAAGCAATCACAGATCTTACCTTTCAACATCCTTGTTGGGGAGAGTCAATGCCCAATGCTTCTGTTCCTCTTGAACTTGAGATTGCTAACCTGGTAGCAAAGGGAAAACAAGTATTGTCTTTGAGAGAAGTTGAAGGATTGAATTCCATCAGCAAAGTTTCCGTCTTGTCTAATGAAGAGCTGAGAGATTTCCTACAATTTCACCACTCACTGGGGAAATTAATCTATTTTGATACCCCACAGTTGAGAAGTCATGTGATTATCAGTCCGCTGCTTCTGGTCGAAGTGATGAGATCCTTTGTTACAGGTATTATATGATATAATATCCACCTATATACTCTGCATGGTCATCAAACACAGCCAGGTGTCTATATAACATGCTAATAATCTCTTTATTGTCATAGGCTAGATAATTGTCATAACTTTTCCAAAGACTATTAAGAATAAAGACTTGCAGACATAAAAATTTCTGAAAAAAATTCTCATACTATGCCTCAGAAATCAACCAATTGTAATACTAGATATGATGTTTAGTTTAGTTTAAACATATTTTATTGTTCAAAATGACAAAAGGATCAGACACACGTTTGACAACTTAGTAACGTCTTCTCCAAAACAAATACAAAATATACACATTAATTGATGAACACATCAAATATAACAAAAAATTTAAGAATAAAGACATGAAAACAAAAGGAAACTTTTTGAAGCGAATCAATGGATTTTAATCGAGTTCATCCTTTTACAGTATAAATACGACACAAACACACCAAATAGTTAGTGGAATTAAGCCACCATTTTGAATTCTGGGATATGTAATTTCTCAAAAAATAAACAAGATATTCACATTTTGAGCCTCAAAATCTTCTTTTAGTCTATATTGAAACCATTTTGAAGCGTAGGAAAAGTAAACATATGTTTAGTATTCATGTTTGACATCCAGAGTAAACACATGACGTCACATTGTTTAGATGCTAAAGACAATGCAACAGTTTCGCGGACTTTTTCATCTATGCCATTTTTAAGCCAAAATATTTATTAAATGACATTTATTTTAATATGTGGCATTAGAATGGAGATAACTGTATTGTATTTTAATCTTGGCGTTCGTAAAACTTGATTTTACTGTCGCAAATATCCGTTTACCTATCTCCGCTCCGCGTCGCTAGGTAAACTCAATTTGCGACAGTAAAATCTACGTTTTACGAAGGCCAAGCTTAAAATACAATACAGTTATCTCCTAATTTTTTTCCACAACCACGGATAAGAAAGAAAGTGAAAAAAAGACATGCTCACCTGAATATAAAAACATGTTCTTCTCTGAAACTACAAAAACAGTTGCAACCACATCTTCATTGAAGGATCTCTTCTAAAGAATCCCTGTTTTTTTTTTGTATCACTCCTGTCAGTCAATCAACTGGCTACCAAATAATACATTATGTTTAAATGTGTTAATCATGTTAATGGTCGTAATATGTTGAAGTACGTATTATAGATAGGGAAAACATAATAAGGTCAAATATGATCAGAACGTTAAGATTGACATACTTCCTGTCTTTATCCTAATCAAAAGACCACCCCTAGAATGAGTTATAACTGTAATTACGTAGGGTTTCTCAACTTTTTATCATGTCTTTTTACAGACTGTCTATTTAAATAAAAACTGTCTTTTAGACGACGTCTTAAAGGAGTTATTGACCTTAAATGGCAAATGATAACAGTCTGTTCTTTTTATTTGTTTGCCTATTTAGTTAAAAAGACTATAAAAGAAAAATGGAAACAAAACAAGTCGACATGATCAGCAAGAGATGATTGATCATGAGATACTTTTAAAACTCTTTTAATTTTTAATTTGTTTCAATTTAACTTTACAGATATTGCCTTCTGGCCAAAGAAAGGTCTTATAAGAAATACTTTCGAAAGGATGTCAGCGAGTGGTATAATACAAAGAAAAGATCTGTATCTTATTTGGGAACAAAAGCACTTCAAGAAACTATCACCCTACAAAGAGTTCATATTTGATATGCTCATCCACCTTGATATTATATCAGAGCAACGTAGATATGATACCTATACAGGAAGTCGGTTACCAGTGGAAAACTTCTTTGTTCCCTGTATGCTCATTCAGAGAAATGACACAAGATTCATGACCCACGAATGCACACAAGAGAAAGCCATTAGTCTAGCATTTGTATTCAAAGGGACAATAATACCACCAGCCTTACCAAATCGTCTCATTAGCGCATGTCTCAGCATGTGGGCTGTGAAGACATATGAAGGAAAACAACTCCTGTTTTCAGGATTCGTTGGTTTATCATTCGATAAAGCACATGATATTGTAGTGTGTGTTGAAGGTAACAAGATATTGCTCTACATAGTCCACGAAACCTCCAATGGACTGATCGTGCCAGATATAGCCACTGGTATCAAGGAATGCATGTTTACAACATTAGAGAGAATCTCAGATTTCTATAAGTCCACAGTCTCCTCTAGCAGGCAAAAACTACCCTTCCACATAGAATATGCATGCTCCAGGTTAGAATGCCATGTCACTGAAGAGGCAGCATTGTCAACTGATGAATGGATCTGTGAGGAACATAAGATTGTACATACTAAAGACAAGTGGAATATTTGGAATCAAGACCAGGTAAATTAAGTTGATATTATATAATAAAATCTCTAATCAATTCACACAGAGCTGACTTGTGGTTTGCTTATGTAATCTACATAAAAAAGAAAACAACAGGTTGAATCAAACAAACTCACAAGATCAATTCCCTATTTAACTTATATAAGATCAGGTATGTACAGTATGTAGACTAAATGAAACAGGAATTTCTTCTCTGATTTTTTTTTTTCCATCTCTTCCTTGTATATTAGATTGGTCTGCAATCTTTAAATCTTAGTATTTTGTACTTTTTCTTCAAAACAGCCACACCAGAATACCTAACATTGCAGGGTAAATACTCCTTTTCGACATTATCAAACATATGGCTCAATATGTTTATAAATACTTTACAAATTACATCCTTTGAAGCCTTGCCGTGAATTATATGCAAAAGTGTTGTAGGGGCTAAAATATTGTATGAAATTTAGTAAATACATTAAACATTAAGGGTTTCACCGCTGAGTTCTCCATGCTTAAAAATACAACCCATGATTTTGTATTGATTAATTTATTAACACCACGAATTTTTTTCAGAGAAAAGAACAATGTGAAATGGACTGTCAAGGTAAAAACATTTAGTGATTATTACCAAACTGTGCATTATAGTTATGCAATTCAAAACATTTTTGAATAATAGATATTCTATCATATTCTATAAATCAAATATCTAAAATGTAAGGGTTTCTAGTGGGTCAGATATTTTTTAAGATAAATACTACAAGATAAGAAACAATAATGTAAAACATATATAAGCTATATAGATATAGGAAGATGTGATATAAGTGTCAATGAGACAACATGAGGCTAAGTTTATGATTAGATCAGAACAACATTTAGCACATGCAGATATCTGTAAATGTAATTCTGAACTATTACCATCACAAACATTTTTTCGCAACCCTGACTATTTGAATTCTTATCTCTCATCAAATTTAAAAATTAAGCATTTTTTTAAATGACTAATTATTAAGTCAATTTGTAAATTTCGAACCTTGCACATGTTGCAAGGGATTTTATACAATTATTAAGAATTACTTTTGGAGTGTCAAAAACTCGTTGTAAGTACTTGATAAATTACATGCTTATATTGGTGATTTTGAATCAAAGTTTTGATTTTTCTACCCTATATACCACACTGCCTCGCATTCTCATTAAGAAAAAATTCACACACCTAATTAAATGGGCATTTAAAAGGTCAGAATGTGAATATATATGTTCAAACTCTTTTAGGTCATTTTTAGTAGCAATAAACAAAAGAACTTTGTCAATTGGACATGCTTTGATACTATATATGCACTTGAATTTTTACTCGATAACATTTTTGTTCGCTTTGGAGATTCTGTATATCGTCAGGTTATCAGAATTCCAATGGGGACTAACTGTGTACCACTTATTGCGGACCTGATTTTGTATTGCTATGAGTTACAATTTATGACAAAAATCAACAAAGACCCATCGAAACAACATCTGATACAAAAATTTAATAATACTTTTAGATATTTGGATGATATATTGGCTTTCAATAATAACGACTTCAGTAGGTATACTAAAGAAATGTATCCTGTTGAATTTACTTTAAATAAAGCTAATGCTAACAATGACCACTTCCCTTTCCTCGATCTTCATATCTATATCATTAAAGGAAAGCTTAATACTAAAATTTATGATATAAGAGATATTTTTTCATTTCTTATCGTTAATTATCCATTTTAGATGGTGACGTTCCCTTGTCACCATCTTACGGTGTTTATGTATCTCAACTTGAACCATTCACTCGTGTATGGAACAACGTTTTAGATTTTAACTTAAAATTTAAGAAGCGAAATTTATGTATTACTGAAAAATTATAACATCAGGGTTTTCGATATCACAAACTAGTCAAAACATTTACTAAATTTTATCATCAACAACGACATCATTCGTAAATATAACTCAACATGCAGACTTCTATACCTTCAGGTATTTCACATCCAATCCTTTATGGTAATATTCTTTATAAAGCACAAAAATGTCAGTATTCACCTCAGAAGCTAACAAAACCTTTAGATAGACTTATTAAGAAGGGATATAGTTACGGTACTGTTGTCAGGTCATTAAAGATAACATATTTTGGCTTAAATATTGATTCTCTTATAGGGTCTTTGCATCGGAACTAAGCACATTTATTCAAAAACCAGTTATTGGCATGACATGGGTTATGTTCTTCTCATATATGTAAGGATGGTATGATACTAAACCCCTAACGGGAGGGATTGTGCCTGACATTCATATGATGAAGACATAATCTTTCAATCAGTTTAATTGAAGTCTGGAGCTGGCATGTCAATTAACTGATGGTAGTCTGTTGTTATTTATGTATTATTGTCATTTTGTTTATTTTCATTTGTTACATATTTTTTTACATCAAACTCGGAATTCTCTTGACCTGAATTTTAATGTGCGTATTGTTATGCGTGTACTTTTCTACATTGGCTAGAGGTATAGGGGAGGGTTGAGATCTGATAAACATGTTTAACCCCGTCGCATTAATTTTTGCGCCTGTCCAAAGTCAGGAGCCTCTGACGTCTGTTAGTCTTGTTTTATTTTTAATTTTAGTTTCTTGTGTAAAATTTGGAGTTTAGTATAGCGTTCATTATCACTGAACTAGTATATATATTTGTTAAGGGGCCAGCTGAAGGACGCCTCCAGGTGCGGGAATTTCTCGCATTGAAGACTTATTGGCGACCTTCTGCTGTTGTCTGTACTATGGTCGGGTTGTTGTCTCTTTGACCCATTCCCCCATTTCCATTCTCAATTTTATTGTCATGTTCTCAAATCACTGAAATTTCAAAATGAAAAAAAACTGCCTGTAAACTTTCTGGTGTAAATTGTTGAAAACAACTATTTTATGATACACATAATTAAAACGAATATATCTTGCCCCCCCCCCCCCCCCCGAAAAACTTTGGTAAAATTAATAGTATGCTTCTAATAACAAAATTTACAAAATGATTTTTAGAAAATCTAGATTCAAAACAGAAGTTTGTGATATGGAACACATCTTCGCTAGCCAAGGGTTACGATCCACTTCCCTACTATCCACCCTTGACAGATTAAGCCAACATTTGTGATAACAATATTGCGCCATCAATCGGTAGATTAAAGTCACACCCATTTCGAATACATTATTCTTGACCAATGGTTGCACTTGAACTCTTCAATTTTGAGGTAAAAACACGGTAGAGTCTAGATACTAAACACTTGGTAAAGCAGAAAACGAAAATATCCGATGACATTCATGTATGTGTGCAAGAAACATACACAGGAACTTTTATAAGTTGATTAAAACATTCAAGTTGTCACTAGATATAATTGTATGTTTAGGGATGTAAAGACTTGTTGCAAAATAAGCACGTGGCAATTGTTTACATACATCTTATACATTTACACTTGATCATGCTATATGCGTTTTTTGTTGGATGCAGCGAGTTCCGACTGCAACCAATGAAAATAATAACCTTGTGTCTCCGAAATTCTATCTCAGTCCGCCAAGGGTGGAGAGGATGGAAGTGGATCATGACCCTTGGCTAGCGAAGATGTATGGAACAGAGAAAAAGGATATGTTTGATTTACTGATTGTGGTTTGTTTGTGTTTAGTAGCAAATGGTTCACGCGTATTTAGGACGAGAACATATTGATTATAAATCAAATAGGTAAGTCTGCAATTGATTGACCCGTATAAAGGACACGGATGTTGACTGTGGTTTGTTTGATTAGAACAGAGATGTTGCCTTGCAATAGGCAACCATAGGAACGATCAAGTCATGCAGAGAGCGTAGACCTCTCATAAAATGAGGCAATATAAGTAATGTCTCTTTTCAGAAAAAAAAATATATGTATATTTGTCCTGCCCAATCTAACAGCCCCCCCCCCCCCTTCCCCTCGTTTAGCATGGGTTTCATCATACAAGGCCCTGTCTTGGTTGTGATGTATAGTAAAGAGTATCTTCGTCTTTACTTCTGGAAAGGATTTGTTTTGTCTTTATAATCTGACGAATAAAAATGTCAGTAGTGTATCGATGTGAAAATTTTGGAAATCAACCAAGACCAATGTCAACAAAAACTGAGAGAATGCAATTAACTCAGAAACGAGACCCAGTGCGTCAACACGCTAAGCACCTGAGATCACCTCGAGTTTTCGGTGGGGTTCGTGTTGCTTATTCTTTAGTTTTCTATGTTGTGTCGTGTGTACAATTGTTTGTCTGTTTGGTTTTTTTCATATTAATCCATAGAGTTGTCAGTTTATTTTCGATTTATGAGTTGTCCTTCTGGTATCTTCTGGTCGGTGTCTCTGCTGGTGAAAATTTTGTTTCGCGAAGACATCATCCTCCCAGTAACAAAATTGCATGAATTTACGAAGATCTAACAGGATACTTGTTCGGACATTGCCAAGTAAAAAAAGGTCCAAAACAGACGTCACCATGGACACAGTGTCTTCTTATACGGCAGGTTTCCCCTTATCACCAGACATGACTATTATCTCAAAAATGACTCATTCAGATCAGACATTAACCTCAATGCAAACGACATTCTTTAGCAGCATTTTAATCAGCCTGATCATTCCATCGTTTCTCTGACAGTTCGCATTATCGAAAAAAATATACCACAACTCTAACAATCCTCATCTTGCAACGTCTCCGTAGACAAAAAGAGGACTACTGGACTAGACAGTTGGGAACTGCGACACCATATGGTTGCAATGACAAAATTGATGGTTTATGTATTATATCTATTCCTTCGTGTAGCTCGGTGAATGTGATGAATATTTTCAACTGTACTCCTCGTCGTAGACGCAGTCATGGTCATCGTCATTATACATAATCTACTCTATATGTCTCTATAAATGACTTGCTGCCATTTATACAAAAGCCGTTAGGTATTCATCACATTCGCACGAAACTTGATTCATTACCCCTTTCACTTACCTTTAACTTCATTCTCTGTTCAATTTATGTTTGGAAACCACCGTTACAAACCATCATTCAAACCAATACTAACTTACAGCTATCATTTTGTATATTGCAAGTCACAGACTTTTCAAACCAGTTCGTATTGAAAAAATGAAAAAGAGAAAAGATCTTTTCTTAAACTTTCCTTTGCCAACAAATTAAAGGTATCGATGGCGTCAACTTATGCAATATCCTTCATCTAAATTAATTCGGTCGAAAATACCTCCTTAGATCAGTCTGTACCAATCATTTCCTATACCCATACCAAAGATATGGCAACCAAAATTTTCAATTACAAACGCGTTTTTCTAGATCTCAATATTGACGACTTCATGCAAGGCTTAACCTCCTGATTGCACTTGTGCTAGTTCCCAATTCACATATAATCCGGCTGGTCACTTTATTAAAGGTGACTTCAATATTGTCAATTACATTTCCCTGCGAAATGTGTTATCGAAAGGTCCGAAATAACGTGAGCCTAAATCCATCAATTGGAAATAAAATTTCATAATTTTGATGGATTTAGTCGAGGATTATGCTAGGCAATTAGCTAAGCACAAGAAAGAAGACGAAGACACTGAAATGTTGCAAAACACTTATCCTACATCCATGACAAATATGTTGTTGTCTTCGCATATAAAGCCCCAGACAACATCGTTTTTGTGTGTAAAACTCATAACATAACCTGCTAGATAAACTAATTATTTATTGACAATTCACTTGGAAACTCAACATATACCCTAACGACATTACCAAAGAGGAAATCCTTGATAATCATGGGTCAGATCTATGTTCCTTTGGAATTTCAACTAATGAACTGGTTCTTCCATGATGGTATTGGATACCTAAACTACATAAGTGTCCTTACAAACTACGGTATATTGCTGGGTATTCCAAGTGCTCCATGAAACCTCTTTCTAAATTATTTATATCTGTTCTATCATCAATCAAAGCCGAGCTTCAAAGTTATTGTAAAACTGCCTATTCTAGAGGTGGCGTGATTCAGATGTGGATACTGAAAAATTCCAAAGATATTTAAGAGTACTAGTACATACAATCTAACTCTATTCCATCTTCCAATAGTATTAAAACATTTTGACTTTTCTACACTTTTCACAAGTATTCCACATTCAAAACTAAAAGACAAAATGAAATAGTTGGTATTGCTTTTGTTTCATGAAAAATAATGGCCAACGTAGATACAAGTATCTTGTCTTAGGGGGGATAAATCCTACTTTGTAAAAGATCACTCTGATTCAAACAAAAATTCTCTGAATCTGACATTATCAAGATGCTTAATTTTTTGATTGACAACACATGTGTTACATTCGGAGGACATGTTTTACAACAGACTCTCGGTATTCCTATAGGAACCGATTGTGCCCCTCTTCTTGTCGAATTGTTACTTTATCATTATTAGACTGAATTCATACAGGAACTTCTTAGTAAGAAAGATAAGAAGTTAGCAATATCTTTTAACTTTACTTTCCGCTATATAGATGCGCAGTGATGTTAAGGTTGTTCGCCACATGAAAAGATACAAAATTGCAGTGTTTTCAAATTCAGTGTCCGGTAAATAAATAGTTGTCTCCAATCTCGGTATAGTCGGTGTGTATAAAGACAATAGATGTAGATTTTGAAGAAAAAAACTACAAATCTATTTTTAGACCAAGGGAAAAGGTCACGTGACCACCCGAAATAGAAAGTAAAATACTGACAAATAAATCGTAGTAGAACAAGGGCATGCGGATGTTTAAATTTAAAGTTTAAGACACCTTTTGGTAGCCTACGATCTAAAGTTCATTAAAAAATCACGGCAAAGTGTTGTTTTTAAAGATAATGCATATAAAACCAACTTCAAAGTCAAATCGTTTCACATTTCGTGCTTTTTCGGAGTTTCGGACACATTTTTATCACTTCTTATAATATCTGTATTCTTTGCCATATGTTAGGGAAGTGTAATTTCAAATTCTCTTTCTGGGAAACCAAAAAATATCGACCTTAGTGGCCAGTATGCCCTTGTTCTACTCGTTTTTATAACCGACTCTTCAGACTTTCAGTTAAATCGTCGATATTAAAACGCTCCATTGACTTTCAATGTTCCAAACGAGTTACTCCCCTTTGTTAACAGAGAACGAGGATTTTCCTTCTAATAATCAAAATTAAACTTGTTTTTCTGTCCGTATGATATGTTTTCATTTTTATAAATACTCTCACATTACAGTTACTTTGTATTTGTTTGTCTTTTCAGTAAGTTGGATAAATAATATAGTTGGAAAAAAGGGGGAGGGTCCGGAGACCAACATATTTCATCAGCGAATTTTGAAATCTTCGTTTTATATCTTGCACTATAATAAAGGCACTGCTAATTTATGAAATTTATTGTATGCAGTTGCAGTCATTCTTACATTGATATGCACATATATAAATAAGACGATATGGTCAGATTTTCATTGGCATTGACCATGCATGTTGACAACTACATGTATCAAGATAAGATATTCAAATATTGTGGATATGAGCAATAATAATGATAGGTCATTGTACAACACTCATCAATGCAGCGCATTCTATAAGATAAATTAGAGTCGAGGAATACTTGAGAGGACCTTCATTTCATACAAACTGTATTTTTTAATGTCTAGGTAACCTTTTCTGTTATTTACTGTTTTGCCTAATAATCATTACAAGAGACAGACACTAATCAGCACTATATTCCCTTTTTATTTTTGTGCAGTGAGTATATAATTGGTCATAGTTATCCCTTTCAGACTTTGATACATGAATCATGAATTCTTGCTCAGAAAAATATTGAATTTATTTTGGTGTACTTGTTGCATTGTTATTCTAATAATGTCATGTTCTCCCTAGATCATAATAGAATGACCCATTGAGTAGCAATTAGCTATATATTTAAATGGTCTGCTTTAGGTACATTAATGAGCAAATACATTAACAAGCAGGGCACTATTAGCCAAGGCTTATTTAGGCTTTTGACTTGGCCACTAAATATTTTTAATTGCGAATATCCTTAATGCTTATACTTTACTTTCATATTTTTCTCAAGTTGAGCCCTATATTGATAATATTAGTTTTTCCCCTTGCTTTATACCCCTGTTATAATATTCAGCTGGAGAGGTTTTTGCATAGTCATATATATGTAATTTAATATCATGCTAAAATGAGAACCATTTTGATATAGGTAGAAGTTCAAAATCAGCATTATAGGAGTAATAGTGGTTCTACTCAGAATTGGTCTATCTGTATAAAGAATTGGAAATATTGTCTAACATAAGAACACTTTCATTTTTATTGCTAAAAGTAAAGAAAACTACATTCAAGTTTTGAATAAAATACATTTGTAGTTTTACTAATGTCATAGACAAAGAATGTCACCTGTCAAGCTGTTGATAAACATTTCCAATAAAACAGTGTAATATCCTAGAAGGAATAATGTATACTTCATACCTCCTTAATAATGAATGATTTCCTACACATTTATTTTAATCACTGAATCCTTGTAGTACATGAATATCACATTTAATTTTCCTTTTCTATTCACATTGATTTATCACTTTTTATTCTCATAGCAATTTTGAAGTAAAAATAACACATGACTTGTGATGAATATTTTGGAATCAATCCTTCCTTTTTAGGGTTTATCCAGTTGACATCATAAAAGCTATGTTTTACTTCTAGTGTAAATATATAGGTCACTTTATCACAGTTCGGATATATTCATTTGATCTGAAATACAATAATAATGAAAATTAACAAATCATTGATCATTATGCATTTAACTCACTGTAAACAAGTCAACCACCATTATTCATAATAATTAAACACAAAATTTCACACAAGTCATGTACATTGTAGATGTTTCAAATGCATTGGAATATTTTAACTAATATATAAATATACTATGATCATTATAACTTCTCCAAAGATTGTGATCACGTACCTTCATCATAAATGCTTGTTCAAAACACACTATCAGGAATTCATCCTGTCAACAAGACTTGTGAAATCAAGATCCAAGAAAATACATGTCATATACCATTTATACATATGTAATGAAACTGTTTGTAAAATCTAATAATGTGAAGCTCTAAATTATTGAAAGTCTTGATTGTTTTGAAGTTTCATAAAAAAATTAGCTGATCATATTTTAAAAAGTGTTATTGTAATCTGACATGTAAATATAATGACAGCAATGAGCATGAGCTTGAAGTTATATAATTAAAGAGATGCATTTTGTTCAATGGAATTTCTATAAATTCAAATCTAGTACCATATTTAAGGTATAATCATTAATGCAAACAGTTCATTAAATGAAATTATTGATTTAAAATTTAGTTTGAAATGACAAGAAAACTAGAGTTTAGGTTAAACTACTGATAAATTAATAAAACAGAATACATTTTGTAGTACAATCATCAAAAAAAGTACATCATTATTTAATCATGATTGGCAATCACACCTCAATTCTTTTTTATACTGAAATTTACCTGTTTAGTCAATTCCAATTGATGACATATTAATTTCAAGGTACAGCACAGTCTGGTCACATCCTGTATTAAAGAAAACAGAGAACACATGAATAATTGAAAAACTTGATATGCCAAAATTAAATCAGATAATTTATCAAAACAATCTTGATCAATCAAATAAATGATTAAAGATCTATCTATACCTTTTATATTACAAGGCTATCTTTTTTGACACCTTTTTTATATATTTATTTACTTATTCATGCTGTGATATGATAGAGGATATAAAAAAGGCATTTTTCCTTAAACTATGAATAATTTGTACTTGCTAGCTAGCTACACAGACATTTATATAATGTGCACACACTTACAACTTTTTAGCCTGATACTGGATAATTATAGAGAAATAAATGAAACATTTATCAAAAGTGCAATTATGTATCCTCCACTTTCTCCTGAATGAAAGTTATAGTTATTTTGACAAAGATTTATAAACAATGAAGTTTGTCATACAATATATTTGAACTCTCAATATATTCAGAGTTATGGTTTTTTTATACATCAATATTTAAAATTGATTATTCATAACTTTTCATTTGAAAAATATCTCCACATTTTTATTTCTATACTATTTTCCATGAAATAAAGTACCATGAAATAAATACAAATTCAGGTTTGTCTAATGATACATGTCAGTCTGATTAGACCGGCGTTTTGCATTTGCGCCGATCTGCATTTCATGTGCGCCGATTTTTTCTTTCATTTGCGCCGATTTTTTTTTTCATTTGCGCCGATTTTTTTTTACAGGTAAATTACAGGTGAATAGATATTAGAAGAAGTGGTATGAGAAACAATGAATGAACTCTCAATCCAAGTCATGTTCTTTTTCATTTATCATTATAGACCTCCTCAGTTAGCCACTTGTACAAATTTAATGAATTATCAATCATAACTTGTATATAACTGTTGTTCCCTACTCACCACGGGTAGTGGAAGAAGTCCTACAAGATACATCTCCAGAATTTACATTGACTGTACCCGCTGTCTTTCGGACATCTACCACATGGTTATGCTCGTTCTGTGTTTTGACAATAGAATCCGTGGTGACTCTGGCTGTACACAATTTTATGGTACACTAGTAAAATGTGTTTCAGGACACTTATCTTCCGATATGTATGGCCCTCGATGATTAAAGAATTGACTCCTCGACTCGTTTCAGTGTGCAATATGTCTATCATGTTACTATGAAGTTTCAGAACAATATGAATCAAAATTAACATAAATGAACAGCATTTATAACCAGTATAGTACAGTACATAGTACATGTACAAGTATTATCTTACCTGTAAATCTAATTAGGAGCAAATATAAAATCGGCGCAAATGAAAAAATGAAATCGGCGCAAATGAAAGAATGAATATTTTCAAAATCGGCGCAAATGTCATACGCCCGATTAGACAATCAATCAGTAAATTTTTGTAAATATTTAATTTAATTTTTCTGAAATCAAATGGCAATTTATTGTAAGTAAATAACGAACACTACAAATAACAAATACTGTTATATGCCCGATTTATTTTCGACTTAAAAAACGAACACTTCATAGTGATCACGCGGTCAGATTATAAAATTAACATGGTCATGCAAGTTGGAATTCGATAACACCTCTCCCTTTTTTGTAAAGAAAAAGAAAACAACACCTAACGTTTCGCGAATTTAACACATCGTATGAAAACAAACATAACATAAGTCATATTGTGCTTACAGTTGGAACATCATCAAATCGTATGAAAAACTCATAAACAGCTGACACGCACTTGCTTGTTTTGATGCCTTTTCAAGCTTTGAAATGACGTTGAGTGTAAGAATAAATGTGCTGACAACCAATAGAAACGACTACATGACGTCACAATTAGATTGCGATAGAATCGTTGAAAACTTATGGAGAACTGCCTTAACATTACTGCGTGATGTTCTCTCACTAAATAATTCAAACTTTGGTGGCTATGTTGACCACATATATCCAATTGAATTAGAGATACAACAGATACAGTTAAGTAGGCTTGATATCTTGACTTGCAACTAGAAGTTTGCCATGAGGGTCGGTTGAAAACAAAACTTCACGACAAAAGAGATGAATTCAGCTGTATAATTGTGGACTTTCCAATTTTTAGTAGCAACATTACAGCAGCACCAGCACACGGGGTATATATCTCCCAATTGACACGATATTCCAGTGCTTGTATTTCCTATCATGATTTTTTATATAGAGCGTTGCTGCTCACAAGGAAGCTTTTAAACCAATCTTCCAAATGGTAAGATGAAATCATCCCTTCGAAAATTTTACAGACACCATCACGAGTTGGTTGACCGTAATGGAATAACCGTTTCACAGATGACATCAGATATGTTCTTAACGTCGTAACGACAATCCCCTTCCCTATCATGAATGTGACCTACCGAATAAGACTATTTACCGGATTTGTTATACCATGAGCATCATGACGGGTGCCACATGTGGAGCAGGATCTGCTTACCCTTCCGGAGCACCTGACGTCCCACCCAGTTTTTGGTGGGGTTCATGTTGCCTATTCTTTAGTTTTAAATGTTGTGTCATGTGTACTATTTTGTGTCTGTTTGTCTGTTTCTTTTTTAGCCACGAGGTTGTCAGTTTATTTTTGATTTATGAGTTTGACTGTCCCTCTTGTATCTTTCGACCCTCTCTCACTAATTCAGTTTGCTCCGTTCTTGTACTTCAATTTAAAAATGCGTTTATTAGTGGGAATATTTGCCTCCACCTTAACGTTTCAATAAAAAAGTGCCGTAACTGACCAATTAGAATAGAAATAATTCATGGGGGCTATACTTTATATTCATTTTACCACGAATTTGCCTTGTATGTCGATGTTTATCCCCTCTGTGCGCTCGTGATAAACCCGTGGTGATCAAATCAGTATAAATTCAAGCCCCAATTTAATTTCTTAAATAAAACCTGTCATCCAAAACGTCTATGGAATAGCAGATAATTATCACAAATAGTGCATGACGGAATTGCATATCATTTATTAGAATTTTAGAGTATTCCAATAGTTCAAATACGTCTTAGTGCATGTAAATACTAAAATCATTTGTACTTTATGTAAATGCTGAATCAACTTCTATTGTAATTGGCAGTACAACACATAGTCTGATATTATTTATTCTTTGTAAAATGAACTCTCATCTCAGAAAATCTGAATTGAGTAAGCAAACTCGTAGTATGTTTAACAATAAGCAAGCATCCTTAAAATGTTTGATACACTGTATTTTGTTTACACATATAGGTTTACAAGAAGGTGCCTTGAATCAGATACCAGGTGATATTGAACTTCAAAGATTTGCATCACGATGTGATGATATCACCATAAAAGAGTTAGCCATACGTCTTGGTATGAGTTTCCAAGAATGGAATGAACTTGAAAGGAATAATCCTGATTATATTTAGATTGTCAAGTATAGAATATTGGTCAACTGGAGAGAAAAATATTCAGGAAAATTTAGCAACATAGCACAAGCTTTAACAGAGATGGAACTAACTACACATATGTTGTGTCAGGTAAAGAAACAGAGATAAAACTAGGTACACATATGGTATGTCAGGTAAAGAAGCAGATATGAAACTAACAACACATATGTTGTTTAAGGTAAAGTAACAGAGATAAAACTTAAAACACACGAGTTGTGTCAGGTAAGAAGCAGAGATGAAACTTACTACACATATGTCAGGTAAAGTAGTAGAGATGAAACTATTAACCCATATGACATATGTGTTGGGTGAAGTAAAAGCGATAAAAACCAACTACACATATAAGGTGTCAGGTAAGAAGCAGAGATGAAACTTACTACACATGTTGTTTAAGGTAAAGTAGCATAGATGAAACTAACTACATATATGTTGTGTCAGGTAAAGCACCAGAGTAAAACTAACAACACATATGTTGTGTCAGGTAAAGTAACAGAGATAAAAACCAACTCCATATATATGGTGTGTCAAGTAAGAAGCAGAGATTAAACTTACTTCACATATGTTGTGTCAGGTAAAGAAGTAAAGATTAAACTATTAACACATATGACATATGTGTTGGGTAAAGTAAAAGAGATAAAAACCAACTATACATAGGTTGTATCAGGTAAGAAGCAGAGATGAAACTTACTACACATATGTTATGTCAGGTAAAGTAGCGGAGATGAAACGTTCTACCCATATGTTGTGTCAGGTAAAGTAGCAGTGATGAAACTAACTACATATCGTTGTATCATTTAAAGTAACAGAGTAAAACTAGCTATATGTACTCATTGAAGGTAACGTAGGTATGTCAGGTAAAGAAGCTTTGTCAGAAAAAGTAAAACAACTGCCATATTTCTGACTTGGCACAGCCATTGTCTACAGAAAATGATAGAAAAAACATGTTTTATATCTCGATAAACCTCCAACTTTTATGATAAGAGATTATCGTTCTGTTATATTCAAAGAAATCGGGTAAGCAACCCAAACAGACAAAATAAGTAAGTGTGATAATAAATTTGATCCAGAAGCAAAAACTGTTGAAATTCACTTCACAAGACGAAAAGAACAGTTTCGTTATTAATCTTCGTGAATCAGATTCTTTTTAGATACAAAATTAGTATTGCTTGATAGAGAAGATTAGCTTTCCCAGACAATTCATTCTGTAAATTAGGAATGTCTTTTGACACTTTCGAAAATAATTGCTAATCAAATATATTCAATGAATTTGCAGTATCTATTTGATTATAATCTAATTTTGTAGGTGAAACGAATCAGAAAAGTTCAATGTGGTATGTATTTCAAAGATATTTTTTTAAATTGTTATCAATGCAAGATATATGTTACCTAATTAATTATGCATTAACTAATAGCTGTCTTCCTCCTCAATTGTAAGACTTAAACTAACAATGAAGATGATGAAATCTAAACAATAAGTTTTGGCTTTTATCATGTGACAAACAAATGTTATATCATGTGACAAATAGATGTAATATCATGTGACAAAAAGACATTATATCCTGTGACAAACGTATAGCATGTGACACGCATTCCTTATATCATGTGACAAACTTATATCATGGCACTCACAAACCGTAAATCATGGGACAAACATATGTTATATCACGTGACAAACAGATGTTATATCACGTGACAAACATATGTTATATCATGTGACAAACAGATGTTATATCACGTGACAAACATATGTTATATCATGTGACAAACAGACCTTATATCGCATAAATGAATCTTTGATTAACATTTACATATATGTGGATTTTGAAAAGTAACTTAAAAGATCAAGTGCAAGAAAATTGGTAACGTTAATTTTATTGTAACAAATGGCAATCATTTTCTTATTTATTTTTTTTGACATTATTAAATGTGATGACTACGAAAAATTTTATTTACATTTAACATCACAATTATGAAGGAAAATGTATTTAAAAAATGCTGAACCAAACGGTAAAGTGAGACAGATTTGTGGTCTACACCGTGTGCTGTGCAAGTCGTATAGTGTATTATATCAATTTTCCATTTAAAAAAAGAAAGATATCTATATATCTGAGAGTGATGTCTATTTTTCTGTTTCCCTCACTCACCATATTTCGAGATTTCTGCAATCTTTGGGTTTTTGTCAACTCTATACTCCTCTTCTAATGCATTGTGATAGTTTATTCGTAATGTTGAATGCCGGAAAATATTTGTATCTCCACTATTTCTTAACTAGACTTATCCTTTTTTGCATGATTTATTCTCAATTTTCACAATTCAAAATAGAAACACAGACAACACTTACATAACAAACACATTTGTCTGTGTTGCACTGTTTTATTTCCATAGGAGTGCTTTATTTTTTCAATGTGCTTGTTTATTGGAAAATAATAATGAAACAAATAAGAGAGTTGCTCTTCAGGTCAATAAATTCGATTCCTACATATTTTTCTATAATTAATAACAAATAATAATTGTGTGTGTTTTAAAATTTCATATCCCATTTCCATAATTTATTTAAATGAACATTTTTTTTTGCATTATTGAAGACATATTTCTAAAAAGCCATAGAAACTCTTTTGCTTTTTCTAATTTTAAAACCTTATTCTTCCCAGCTTAAATTACTGTGGACAGTTCAAAAAGACGGTATAGATGGACTGTATCAAAAATAATAGATATAAGTAGATGTGGTATGAGTGCCAATGGGACAACTTACTATCCAAGTAACAATTTATTAAAGTAAACCATCAGAGGTCAAGGTTCAGTTTATTTGCACATATATTTGTATACGTATTTTCAAAACCTTGTGATTAAAATATTGACCATTCTTTAGCAACAAACAGTAAACTGTCTGTGTAAAGCATTAAACATTAATGTGTATATGTCTAATGACTGTTATGTTTACAGATATTAGTGAAGAAAACTTGGATTTAATACCAACAGATGAAATACTTGATGAACTAGCACAAGTACTAGGTGTTTTATCCTTCCAACTGGGTATAGAATTAGGATTACCTATAACATCATTAGACACCATTCAGTACAACAATGGGAGAAATTTAGTTGCTCAATGTAAAGAAATATTATTCCAGTGGAGAACAGATGAGAAAGTGAGGCCTACCATACGTGTATTGGTCCAAGCTCTGGTAAATGTCGGAAGAGGCACTAGATGTTTGGAGAAAATCATTAAAAAGGTTGGAGTAAAAGCATACATTCCACAGGAGGAAGTCGAAGAGCAGAAACAAGGAAAAGTTATAACACTCTTTAAAAAACTTTTTCAGAAGAAAAATTAGTTACAATACTTTTAAGTTGATTTTATATAACTGAACATTATATCATTCCCTTCGCTTGGCTAATTCCTGTGTATAAATTCAAGGGAACGATTGAAATTGCCCCTGATATTGTCTTCTGACTGGTAATATTCAGATTCAACAGAATGATGAGGATTAAACATGCTTGATTAGACTGTAAATTGTAGTTATATACTGACAAATCAGAATGGAGTAGGCCAAGAGAGACCCCTTAGAATTGTTAGACGTGTTTGCACTTGTGTTGAGTCATTATTTATAACTATATGGTGTATTTAATTATAAAGCATACCATATTTAAAGTTTGAGACTGCACACGAATGCAGCCACCTACATCTTTGAAAAAACAACGTCTGTAAGTAATGTGTTGTAGCATATTTAATAGATTTTTTTATATTTAAACTTGAACTTGAGCGTCTTTAATGACCAGTGTAGTTCAAAATCGTGTACATAGCATAGTTGAACCGAATGAAGAAGACACTTTAGTGTTTAAAAGACAATCATCTTTTATCAGATGTACTTTGATTTTTTTGGCCAAATCTACCCATTACCATGGTTACCGTGTCGTACCTTCTCCTTAATGTCGTGATTTATTACTTGCAATTGTAGGAAATGTACAGAAATGTGGGTTAATTACTGAGGTTTTCATGGAATTTTACATACAAATGATGCTATATAAAAAATCTAACCTGCAAGGTGGTTTTTTTTCCAAAAATATCCAGTCATGTTTTGACAAAAATAAAAACAGAAAAAATGCCCTTGTCAATATATAGTAAAACCACATAACACTCATAATTGTTTGTTTTTTTTTTATTTCCCTTCATTTAGTAACGGAACCGTATACTGTAGTAAACTTAGACTGAATGATGATCCAATCAAAGTAAACTTTGTGAAAAAGACAAAGTCCTTATGCAAATTGTTTACATAATATTTCATTCTGTAATTGGTGATCGCAAGCTCATTAATTTTCGAGTACTTGTGGAAGTTTATCGGATTGTAGTTTTGATAAACATCATGTTTATCGTAGTAATTTTATTGTAATTCATATCTTCAAATTTTACCATAAAGATGATATCATTGTGTTACACTGTACCTGATTATACACTTATTTTGCCCTATTGTTGTAGATCGTGTATTATTGAAGCAATTGAACAAGTTTTACCATGTAAAAAAAGCTTGCTGAATTGTTTCTTTTTTGATTGTACAAACGCATGCACAAATGATGTAATTTTGTGTCATTGATCCATATTTTTGACAAATTGTTTCTTGTAAATAAAAGCTTTTCGTTACACTACACATGACTGATGTTTGTTTTTATCTACAGTTTTAGTAAAACGATACTATGTTGCAATCAAAATATATAACTTGAATAACAGAAAACAAGTCGAAAGAAACAAACATGAAAAACACCACGGTTCAAGAAAAAGAACAAGGCAGACAAACTCATATCGAAATTAAAGACACCAGGCAAATTCATGAATCGATAATTAAACAAGAAGTCTATATGAAAATTGATCACCAGAGAGGACAGTCAAACTCATAAATCTAAAAAAAAACTGACAACGCCATGATAAATGGCTAAAAATGAAAATAAATTGAACTTCCAGTTGAAAATTTCAATCACACGATTGTTATATAGTCTAATTATATCAATTATGGGAAATTTATCAAAAGCATTCGATCATTTAAGTTATAAGTCGAGCTGTAAATGGAACAACAATAATGTAATACTTCCTTGGACTTGGTAACAAGGGCATTTTAAAATTATATTGTGTAGGAAATGAGAGGTTAAATAGCTAGCTAAACCTCTCACTGTATGACAGTCGTTAAATTTCTATATTGACAACGATGTGTGAAAAAAAACCAGACATAATGGGTAGAAATGTCAAAGATATGGGTATAGCAGCAACATTGTGTTATAATCTTAATCATTATAAAATTCATATATGTGTGAATAGTATAAGACACATTATTGATAATGAGAATTAAAAGCAAATTATCACATTTTCTAAAATTATTGATAAATTTTTGAATTAAGATATAGATAAACAAAAATTAACAATAGTTTGATAATGACCAAATTGAAATTTTTGTAATGAAGAAGAAAGAGTAGAACTTATAAGTCAAATACAAAATGGCAACGCCATGGCAAAAAAAACAATAGAAAACAATCTACAATTACAAAACGAAATAAAGATTGCGCAACATGAACTTTCTTCTCTAAACACACAAAGCCAAACGGAACCGAACATGGTTCTTATGTTATCATTATTGTCATTTATATGGTCATAATTAGTCCCTACCGAATAATTTTAAGGGACATCAGGTTTGCACTCTATCCATCTGTCTGTCTGTCCATCCGTTAGTCCAGCCATCCGTAATCCACATTTTTTCTTCATGCTTGAAGATATTGATTTTATATTGGTGTATTGTTTTATCATGAAAAGTTACCGTTTAAGTTTGAATTTTGTTCTGGTCTGATGATTTAGTAGCAGAGTTATGGTCCATGGACTTAAAATATTTTTTTTTGTATTTGCATGCTTGCTGTGTGTTATAGAGTACACCATGACCAGTTGATCAAGTTAGAATTTTGTTCCAATACAATGATTTTTTAACCATAAGGGGACAAGTATTGTCATGCTATTCTCACAGAATGCTTGTTATAGTAAGTGTTTATAAATTCTGAATTTATCGTTATGTTGAGGATTTCAAGCCAGGTATTGAAAACTTTTCGAAATTTTCGATCTACTAATGCTCTTCAGCTTCGTACTTTATTTTGCTTTTGAAATCTTATTCAATTCGAGTGTCGCATGATTTGGATCTGTATGTTAACTAAAAAGCTCCACGTCTGACCTTAAGAAACTGTTCTTTCGATGGTCTGCCAAGAACTTGGTGGCATTAACCATATGTGGATTCTAAAAAATTCTAAAGAACTTCTGTTTAATTTTAAATCTTAGATCTTTTTTTCTGAAATTTGTTCTATCAATTTTTTATTTTTCAACCCTTTCTAAAATGTAAATAACAAAAATACTAAACTCACAGGATAATTTAAAAAGGAAAGTCCTTAATCAAATGGCAAAATCAAAAGCACCTTACCAATAATCCATGTGAAATTAATATAAGTGTCTTAAAGAAATAATACACAAAGCTTTTCAACATAAAGATTGTAGCATACGTTATAAATTCATTACTTTGGGATACCATATATGGCATATTTGGTTAATAGCGAACAAGCATATAAAATATGGTACACAGAGGAACACGTGATCGGTATGATCGAGTTTCTTATTGTCAACATATTTGTTGAATTGGAGGTATACTTTTTCAACAAATTGTCGGCATTCCTATAGAACGTACTGTTGCCTCTCCTTGTCGACCTTTCTTGCTTTCATATGATAGGAGTTCCTTCAGACACTTGTCTTAACAAGAAGATCAAAGAAGCCAGGTCATTTAATTTCACATTCTAGATATATAGATGATGTTCTTTTCTATCAACACTCCAAATTGTTTTTTAATTGTGTTCCATTAATATACCTGCAGAACTAGAAATTAAAGAAACAACAGACACGGCTTCTTCTGCTACTCTCATAACCAGAATCAATGACAAACGAGACGATTTTAATTTTGAAATTATCAATTTCCCCCCACCTTAGTAGAAATGTCTGTCTGAGTAGAAAGTTGATGAAAAATAAAATCACAAAAAATACTGAACTCCGAGGACAATTCAAAGCGAAAATCCCCAACCAAAGGGCAAAACCCACAGCTCAAACACATCAAACACATCAACCGAATGGATAACAACTGCCATATTCCTGACATGGTACCGGCATTTTCTAATGTAGAAAATCGTTCAGTGAACCTGGTTTTATAGCTAAGCGTATCACTTGTATGACAATCGTATACAATTCCATGATATTGACACTGAAGTGTGAACAAAAAAACCCAGATATAATAGGTAAAAATGTCAAAAATAGGGGTACAGCAATCAACATTGTGTTATCATCTTTATTTTTATAAAAACAAATAGCTCCCTCTTATTTGTTATATTTACAAGAAATCTACCCGGAAATTTGTGTTTTTAGTGTAAAGATGCTAATATCAGTGAAAATACACCTACTTCATGTAATTGTAGTAATTCCGCATACATTTATTGACCCATTTCCCATGTTATAACAGGAGATCTTAACATCGTTCAAGACTGAGAGTCAAAATCATTCCTCAGTAAAGGACCTAAATATCGTCCCCCGTCAGTTATTAATTGGAATGAGTGTCGTAATATCATCCACGACTCACTCCGTACTTACTGTTTGAAATGGATAAAACGGGAAAAGGCTGACAAAAAATCTTTGGACTCTTTCTTTAATTCAGTAATGAACATAGTTGATATACGTATTCAACATTTTAAAGAACATTTTATTATTAACAATAACCACAATAAACCTATTTCTCGTATCAAACATAAACTAAAAGAACTAGCCAAGGAATTTGTTTTTGTCCCGGCCGATAAAGCTGCTAATAATATTATTATTGTTTGACGTAAATTTTACATTGAGGTTCTGAAAAAAGAAATTACCAATTCACCAACATTCCAACTGACTCCATTTTCAGAAATCGGCATCTGTAACAAACATAAACTTTTAGCTACCGCTTTACAAGCAGAACCGAATACAATGAAAGTCCTTACTATGTATTGGCTTCCGAAGCTACACAAAACACCTTACAAATATAGATTTATTTCGTCTTCAAGCCATTGTTCCACTACTAAGTTGTCTATTCTTCTTACCAGTACACTTGGTACAATCAAAAACCTGATAATAAATTGTTCAAATAAGGCCTTCGAAAATAGTGGAATTAATTACTTTTGGAGTGTCAAGAACTCGTTGGAAGTACTTGATAAATTGCATGCTTATATTGGTGATTTTGAATCTGTTCAAAGTTTTGATTTTTCTACCCTGTATACAACATTGCCTCACATTCTCATTAAGAAAAAATTCACACACCCAATTAATTTAAAAAGTCAGAATGTGAATATATATGTTTAAACTCTTTTAGGTCATTTTTTAGTAGCAATAAACAAAAAAACTATGTCAATTGGACATTTTTTGATACTATATATGCCCTTGAATTTTACTAGATAACATTTTTGTTCGCTTTGGAGATTCCGTATATAGTCAGGTTATCGGAATTCCAATGGGGACTAACTATGCACCACTTATTGCGGACCTGTTTTTGTATTGCTATGAGTTACAATTTATGACAAAAATCAGCAAAGACCCATCGAAACAACATCTCATAAACAAATTTAATAATACTTTTAGATATTTGGATGACATTTTGGCTCTCAATAATGACGACTTCAGTATGTATACTAAAGAAATTTATCCTGTTGAACTGACTTTAAATAAAGCTAATACTAACAATGACCACTGCCCTTTCCTCGATCTTGATATCTATATCACTAACGGAAAGCTTAATACTAAAATTTATGATAAAAGAGATGATTTTTCATTTCCTATCGTTAATTATCCATTTTTAGATGGTGACGTTCCATTGTCACCATCTTACGGTGTTTATATATCTCAACTTGTACGATTCGCTCGTGTATGTAACAATGTTTTAGATTTAACGAGAGAAATTTATGTATTACTGAAAAATTATTACATCAGGGTTTTTGATATCACAAACTAGTCAAAACATCATTCGTAAATATAGCTCAACATGCAGACTTCTTATACGTTCAGGTATTTCACATCCATTTTTTTATGGAAATATTCTTTATAAAGCACAAAAATGTCAGTATTCACCTCAGAAACTAACTAAACCTTTAAATAGACTTATCAAGAAGGGATATAGTTACGATACTATTGTCAGGTCATTAAAGATTGCTTTTTTGGCGTTAATATTGATTCACTTATAGGGTCTTTGCATCGGAACTAAACACTTTTATTCAAAAACCAGTTGTTGGCATGACACGGGTTATGTTCTTCTCATATATGTTATGATGGTATGATACTAAACCCCTAACGGGAAGGATTGTGCCTGATATTCATATGATGAAATCATAATCTTTCAATCAGTTTAATTGAAGTCTGGAGCTGGCATGTCAGTTAACTGCTAGTAGTCTGTTGTTATTTATGTATTATTATAAAAAAGAAGATGTGGTATGATTGCCAATGAGACAACTATCCACAAAAGACCAAAATGACACAGACATTAACAACTATAGGTCACCGTACGGCCTTCAACAATGAGCAAAGCCCATACCGCATAGTCAGCTATTATAGGCCCCGATAAGATATTGTCATTTTGTTTATTTTCTTTGGTTACATCTTCTGACATCAGACTCGGACTTCTCTTGAATTGAATTTTAGATGTGCGTATTATTATGCATTTACTTTTCTACATTGGCTAGAGGTATAGGGGAGGGTTGAGATCTCATAAACATGTTTAACACCGCCGCAGTTTTGCGCCTGTCCCAAGTCAGGAGCCTCTGGCCTTTGTTAGTCTTGTATTTTTTTAATTTTAGTTTCTTGTGTACAATTTGGAAATTAGTATGGCGTTCATTATCACTGAACTAGTATATATTTGTTTAGGGGCCAGCTGAAGGACGCCTCCGGGTGCGGGAATTTCTCGCTACATTGATGACCTGTTAGTGACCTTCTGCTGTTGTGTTTTTTCTATGGTCGGGTTGTTGTCTCTTTGACACATTCCGCATTTCCATTCTCAATTTCAGATAATATGATAAAGAGGTAAACCAAGACCTTGTTGATAGATATTCTGTATCAACTTCACAAAAAATACACGATGATCTTGAAGTATAAATTATGGGTACCGACGTTGTTTAACATCTAAATATAGTGTTATAGTATTCTTTTATTTGTCTTCATGAATATTACTTTTACTTTTTACTTTTTCAACCAATAAGATTGATCTATGACACAATGTAAATACAAAATCACTAAAACAAGGGGTAAAAATATAGGCAACAGAGTATACAGTGGTGAACTATTGCAAAATTACAGAACGTAAACCATAAATAAAGGCAACAGTAGTATACCGCTGTTAAAAATTCATTAATCGATTGAGAAAAAAGCAAATCCGGGTTACAAAAACCAAGAACAAATTACATTGCCGCCAAATAGAATATTGTACACAGGTAAAAGAAAATAATTTTGTTGTAAGGTGTTCAGTATAACCAGAGAACAGAAATATTTCTTTGTTCATAGTACGAGAAACAGATGTAAACATTATGTTTAGTCTGTTTTTGCATATATCCGTTTGACGTGAATCTGACCTTTTACATTCCGTCATAGTGTTATGATATAAATTTTTGTGTACTTGTCTTTCATTTTTATCTATATAGCCTATGTCTCATCCGCCTCCACAAACAATGCAATAGCATATGTGTCATCAGCCTCCACAAACTATGCAATAGCCTATGTACCATCTCCACATATTATGCAATAGCCTGTGTGTCATCAGCCTCCACAAACTATGCAATAGCCTATGTTCCATCTCCTCCACAAACTATGCAATAGCCTATGTCCCATCAGCCTCCACAAACTATACAATAGCATATATGACATCAGCCTCCAAAACTATACAATAGCCTATGTGTCATCAGCCTCCAAAAACTTTAAATTAGCCTATGTGTCATCAGCCTCCAAAAACTATACAGTAGCCTATGTGGCATCTCATCCACAAACTATGCAATAGCCAAAGTGCCATAAGCCTCCACAAACTTTGCAATAGCCTTTGTGTCGTCAACATCCAAAAACTATACAGTAGCATATGTGTCATCTCCTGCACGAACTATGAAATATTATATGTGTCATCAGCCTCCACAAATTATACAATAGCCTATGTGTCATTAGCCTCCACAAACTATGCAATAGAAGCCTATGTGTCTATTATCAGCCTCCAGAAACTATGCAATATCATATGTGTCATCTCCTCCACAAATTATGCGTTAGCCTATGTGGCATCTCATTCACAAACTTTGCAATAGACTATTTGTCATCAGCCTCCACAAACTATGCAATAGTATATGTGTCATCAGCCTCGAGAAACTATGCAATAGCCTATATGTCATCAGCCTCCACAAACTATGCAATAGCCTATGTGTCATCAGCCTCTACAAACTATACAAAAGCCTATGTGTCATCTCCTCCACAATCTATGCAATAGCCCATGTGTGATCAGCCTCAACAAACTATGCAATAGCATATTTGGCATCTCCTCCACAAACTATGCAATAGTCTATGTGTCTTCAGCCTCCATAAACTATGCAATATTCTATGTTTCATCGGCCTCCACAAACGATGCAATAGTCTGTGTGTCATCAGACTACACAAATTATACTTCCTCATATGTGCCATAGCCGATGAGTATTGGTCAGGAGAAACGATAACAACTTTATTGTGTATCCTAGTTGAAGCTATTTAAAGAAGATGCATGTCAATGGATTCTTAGTCTTATGTTCTATGTACAGTCCTTCTAAAGTCAAATTGATCTATTTTTGCATAGTTTTCAAACAAAATATACAGTATTAACTTAAAATTGTTTGATTCATTTATTACAGATAAATACAGATACATAGTTAATAATAAAGTTTCCTGTCAATATAACTGTTTTAAGGTTATTGGGTACTGTGGAGAAGGTTAATGAGAATAAAATGGAAGGGTATGTAGTTAATCTTCTTCAGACAAAATCTAAAACAATACAGGATAAACAAAGCTATAACATGATGCTTTTATGGTGCATCTTTATCTTGAAGTCAACATGAGTTCAGGCCTTCAACAATGAGTTATATACTTCCACATCAAAGCAAGTTACAGATCTAGACGACCTATAGTACCAGCTTAAGCATCATTCATTACAATTATGATTTATTTAACATGTTAAAGGCTCGAATGACTGTAATATTTTTTCTCGGTCTATGAAGAAATAACATCCAAAATGTGGTACACAGTGAATTACCCGCGTAGCGGGTTATTTCAAAGTGTGCACCACATTTTTTTTTTGTTATTTCGAATAGACAGAAAAAATTATTAAAGTCATTTCTTATAATTTAATTCTAAATTCAATTTTAAACCGGAGTAAACCATGAAAAACGTGGATGAAGTTACAGTCATATGACTAAATTACGTCTATTGGCTGACAAACAAAACAACATCAGCCAATCAGAAGATGTGTTACATTCAAAATTAAAATTATATTCAGATACAGAGTTAAAAGCAATCATTTTCACCTCAAACACATACTATTATATTCCTCTGTAACTCTTTCTAGAAGCCATTAAGACAGAATCAAATCCCTTTACGATAGCGCATGTATGCACAGTTGCATAAAGGGCTACTTTTCATACTGTGTCCAGAGCATATTTTTACATAGAAATACACTCTTGGCACTATTGTCCCTCACCCTGACTACTATTTTCGCATTGTCAATGTTGAACACAACATTTATATATTATATAATGAACAAATTAAGTTTACTTTATATGCATCGTACATTTGAATAATATATAACTACCATTTTTAAATTTTTAAATTTATGGTTAAATTTTGTTAAGAAAATCATACAAAGCTGAGTCTGATTTTGAAGATTAAATATCAAATTTGTTAGGATCCAAAACTTGAGGTTCCCACGCGGTTTAAAAACCCCATATCTATTGTTTCAGTCATTGATAAATCGTCAAGACTTGTATTACAAAAAGTGGATTTTTTGTTAAAACTGCATATATTTTAACTGATTTTATTAGTTAATGTGTTTGATTTATTTTTAAATAATATACGCTTTTTTTTAATTTCTTGTCACGGTACTGTGTAAATACAAGTTGTCTCTCGTTTGAATTTTTATTTTATTTTTATTTTAGCCTAACATATATAAATATTTTTTAACAAGGTAAGTTATTTGTTAGGCTGATTTTATTATGTTCAATGTCGTGACACTGTCGCACTGAATAGGGTGGAAACAAGAAGAAGGACTGGTATATTATATATTAATAATGTTATCTTTTTTCATATTCACGTAAAAAGACAAACACTAACGTACGGCGGTACCCAAATTACAACGAGTACCCAAATTGCACCTATTTATCAAAAATAGCAGCGGAAATCTTACAAGATCTCCTAGAGACTAAACAATTTGTGTTTTTATGATTTGATACTGTGTTTGTCTTTCAAAATATGTAAAAATATTTAGATATGCACAAAACATTCACAGTATTCATCAGAAGATGAAGTGTTTACGTCATCGCAACGGCATCTTTTTAAAATTAGCAAATACAATATGTTACAAGTATCCATTTCTTGAGAGAGAGAAAAGAAGAGTAAGCAACGACAAATATCCAATTGTTCAAAATATTTGCAAAAAAATAAACAAAAGCTTTGTTATTCGACTTTTGACGATGCGAATTTAACTTGCATGGATGCAATTTAGATACTCCTCATTACAGAATCATTGATGGTTTGGAGGTTAGTTCAGATCATTTTTTCTATGATTCCATATGAATTGAAAATCAAATTGGTGTACCTATATAATAAAGAAGGATACGGCTACAAAATAAACACAAAATAGAAATTTGTGTCCTGATCATAAAAAAACGTAGTTGAAAAAACTGTCAAAATAGGTGCAATTTAGTCTTCATTCCTGATTTGTATTATTCATTTAGACGAAAGTAAATTCGATTTATTTGTATTACAGAATTATTTTTTTGTGACGAAAGAATATAGTGTCGACCGATTTAAGGACGAAAGCAGATAAATTTGGTGGGTGTCTTCACAGCCTCGACTTGACGTTAGACATGCAAATGGCGGACATGTTTCGCCGATGATACTCCTATTGAATGAGTTTTCAGTATAAAAACCTTTACAACAGATATTAACGATATATTACATCAAATATAAGAAGGTATTATTTGTATTATACAAAAATAGCATGCAAACTATACACCAAACCTTGAAAAAATAAATAAACATACATTATTCCCAATTCTTACGAGTACATAATTTTTAATATCTGTCATAATCTGACAGAAAAAAAAACAGTAGAAGTAAAATGTTCATTCATCAGTACTATATAACGAGTCAACTACCATGTTTTTTTTTCTGCTATCAATATTTCATGTTTGATAAACATACTGGTGGTTTCCGGTATATTTGTATTTTGATTAACCTGATCATGGTATCGCTGATAAAACGCCTACTTTCTACACTTCAAATAGTTGGGTAAACGAAGATACGGGATATACAACAACAAGACGGCAACCTAACAGCAAAGGCAGGGGCATTTGTCCAAATCTGACATCAAAACTACTGGAATCTTGAGACAATGCTAGATCTACACTCAGCATGCACAGTATTTGTATCGTGTTTTTCACCATCTAAATTGTATGGGATCAGTGTTTTCTCACTAAAGTAATATGCAGACCGGTAAATCTGCCCACCTAATCATTATGCTAATGTTTTGATAAAAATATATTTCAGCTGTTAATTCAAAAATGCATCAAATTTTAATTGTACAGTTCTTTAGCATGTTTAGCAATAGCATTGTTAAGTCTCTATGATTTTTAATATTATAATTGTCTGTATACACCTTATCGCTATTTGTCCGCCATTACTGGATATCACACAGGTTCCCGTAAAATTTTGACGTCATAAAACAAAATATTTGACGCCAAAATGGAAAAGTGATTGTTGTATGCGTCAAAAGTTGAAGCGGCAAGGTCAGCCTGGATTAACGATAAGGTGTATTTGGATCACGCCTCTATTGTGCTCTTTCCAATAAAATATTGAATTGAATTGAACTATGAAAACTCAATTTTACTTATAAATTCTCAGTTTCACAATCATTTCTTAAATGGTTGTGAAAATCAATCAAACAAATAGGTCATCTGTGTTTTTAATCCAAGTGCATTATTCATCATTGTTCATGCGCAATGACTAATCACATATATAATTTACAAGCAACAAAGTAAGAAAATGTTGAAAAAAAATATATACATGTATACAAAAAGCTAGTGTCAAACTTTTCCATTGCAATTTATTCAAGATACAGGCATGACTATGATGCAGGGAACATTCAGAAAAAAAAGAAACTATTTTTGCTTTCCATTGTTTCCCAAATTACATTTTCTTCCTTCGATGTGGACGTCATGATCATCATGTTTTTTTTACATGTAAACCAGACAAAAATATAGAATTGAAGGGGAGGAGTTATGGGAATTGTCTGTATTGGTTAAAATGAATTTTCCATCACCCTGATCACATTGCCTGTAAAAGATAAATTTTGACAAACCAATTCCATGCAATTTTGGCTTGTAACATTTTGAAAACTTGGGACAGATATATATAACTGTTATACACATGTGTACTGTAACTGTTCAAACAGAAAAAAACAACTAATTATATATAATCCAAGATTGCTCTGACGTGTGATGGCTTTAAGGATAGTACTGACTGTGGTCAAGGAATGTCAGATTCCA